>LPNX010712325.1:412950-545954 GCA_001517045.1 Pseudotsuga menziesii | reverse complement strand
CCTAGAACATACAACACATTGCTGAACTTACCATGGTCAAGATCAATCCTCCCTTTGCCCAAACTTTCAATGAGAGAGTCATCTCCCAATACTATTGGTGGACCTTTCAACATGTCAAGTGAGGTGAATGCCTCGTTGGTTGAAACCATATGTCTTGAAGCTCCAGAATCAATGATGAAACTAGGTGAGCTTGATGTGTCAGCAACCAATGTGTGAACTCTCTCTCTGTCTTCTGAATTTGATCCTCCTTCCCTCTTCTTTGAGCTATCTGGAAGGAAGATGCCATTCTTCTCCAAGAGTTGGGTCAGCATGTCAATTTGCTTCTTCATGCAGGAGCTTTCAGAATGATTTCCCTTACTGTAATATGCACACTTGCTCATTTCTCCTTTGTTCTTCTTCTTCTGGGGTTCTTCTTGGAACCTTGAGGCTCCTCTGGAGACTTGTTCTTGTCTCTCTTTTGCTCAGGTGGCTTTTTAGATTTCTTCTTGCTTTTTGAATCCACCCTTAAATCTCCAACAATGAGATCTTGGTCTTTGGATGGTTTGATGGTGCCCATCATCACCAACTTATCTTGTTCTTATGTGAGAGATTCCATGAAATATGCAAGGCTAGGAATTTTCCAGGCTCGAGCTGTCAACTTTGTGGCATAGAAGGTCGAAAAAAACACTGAATAGTTAAGGCCAAGCTTCGAGAGTATGGCCAAGACCAGCTGATCATCCTTCTTTTTGATCCCACATTGTTTTAGCTGCAAAACAAGTGCTTTGAACTTGGAAAAATAGAGTTGCAGGGATTCAAAGCTATCGGGACTCAGGGAGATCAATTCATTTTTAATTTGATGTCCCCTCATCTCATCTGTATTTCCAAAAATATCAACAATCTTCTCCCATACTTCATTCAGTGATGTCAATCCATCAAGATGGAAAAGGAGGTCTCTGGATATACTCAGACACAGGAGACCATAGGCCTCATCCCTCCTGTTGTGCCATTTAATATTCTCTACAGCTGCATTGGGATCTGCTTCTATTTCCATAGTCATTCTGTAGAGGCATTTCACTCTCAACAGTATCTCCATCTCTACTTTCCATTCAAATAAGTTAAATGGACTCAAGATGATCTTCTAAGATTGATCCATAGCTTAGAAATTGTCCCGTCAGTCAGCAGAATGCTCCCAATCAATGATGTCAAACCTGCAAAACAAATTGGAAGGAGAGAAATTGATCTACAAAGGCTCTGATACCATGTGGAAATTGAACCCATGTGTTAGAACAATTACACTCACAACAATTGCCAATTACACATGCAAATTACTCACAAAAGGAGACTGAATATGGACCAGAACACTAATCTGTGTTGAATAAGTGTACAATAGCCAACCCTGTGAAGTCATAGGCTGCCACAATAAATAATTACATGAGATATTGTAATGCATTAATATTCCATTCGAATTGAGTCAAAAGTAGGCTTACTAAATCTAAGCAAATCCCCCATAGGTGCATAAAGCAGTTTCCAAAACTATATAGGAGCTCATGAATTGGAAAAATAAATTAAGTAAGCTAATAGGTGGTGGAAGGACAACTCATACATGCTTTTCATAGGATAAAAGAGTGGAGGATGTGGAGGACAAAAAATAAGTTAACTTCACCTAGTTAGACTTTCCCAATTTCCTTAAAACTCAGAAAAAGCAGGCAATAAAGCAGAAAAAGTAGACATGCGCTAGGGAGGCCAGGAATAAAGCAGATTTGATTCCAATAGGTTTCCCAAGTGCTCCATGACTCAAATTTATCAAGTTTGACCACTATGGATGTGTGGAGGACAACTTGCATAAGGTGGAATATGGAAACTAGGAAAATAAGAAAATTATTGTATTAATCAATGTCTAAGGTATCTAACCATGGGTTGATTATTCTAATAGTTTCCTTCGGTGTTACCGCCCCATAGTACTATCTTCCTAAGAATCACCCACTCATTAGGATACCAACTCTTAATATCTCTCCAATCCAAACCCCAAAAAGGACCTTGTCCATAAGCACCATCACAAGGAATAATCCTACCAAGCTGACTTTTTCCCCTTCTGCTTTCAATTAGAATTCTCATATACTACTGCCCAGTTTCTTGATCCTAGTCAACCTATAAAAACCATCTACCATTTTGCAAATGTTGACTCAAGATACTGCAAGCCTTATCTATGTACTCCTGAAGAGGACTACTTTGAAATGCAATAATATGTTTCTTCTACTGCCCCATCAAGGAATCCAAATTCTCTTCAATACTAGAAAACCTGACTACTGACTTGCTACATACAACTCAAAGAATTGTAAGCTCAACATATCATTGTACTATGGTGTCTCGGAGTATCTTAGTCCTCTCTTTCATTGCTATAATTCTTTCTTTAACACGTTCAATCTTGTTTCGGTGGATATCATCTGGAAGCTCTATCTCATGCATGTATAAATGCTCCCTAACCTCCATGTGTGACTTCCCACTATCTCGACTGTTGTGCTCATTTCCTTGCACCACATGTATTTATTCTATCATAACTTTTTGGACTTCTAATGTAGGTGATGAAGAGTATACCAACTCCAACTCATCAAATGGCTTTACCACAATCTGACTAGCGAATATGTTGGTGTCTCTAGACTCACATGATGGATCTAATGCTATATCCTCATGCACATCCTCATCATGTACCATTAAATCCAAATCAAGCTCACCAACTACGTGTACTTCATGCTCATCTTTCTTTACTCCCCCAAGTATGCCTTTAAGGAGATATTCATCCAAATCCTTAGGCTGGCTCCCGAACTTGATGGTAAAATAATATTGAAAGGAAAATGCTGCACATACCTCATCACCCAAGGCTAGATACTACTAATATCGAGGAAAGTGTTGAAATACTGTTAACCTTTGCAAATATCTAGTTCGTCCGATGGCATCTTCTATGGTGGTGGGCCTATTATAAGCTATGGGTTTGATCTTACTTTTAAAGTGGAAGAAGTCAGTGAAGGTCATGGCTGAATGGGAGTCATCTCCTAAAGATCTATACTCTCTTAGATAGGCACTCATGGATTCTTCTTGTTCTACTTGTTCTAGAGGCACTGCAGCTGGACTATCTAAGAGTTGAGGCATGGTAGGTCAAGAAGGATTGTTGTATATATGGGGATGGATCTGCATGTTTTTATGTAAGTTCCCCCCACTACTACTGGTGGATACCCTATCACTATTGGGAAATAAGGGACTGTGTGGGGTGGGCCCATTTTTCTCTATCATTTTCCCTAAGGTACTCATCATTTCTTTTTTACCAATAGTGAGTTCTTTTATGGCTGAAATGAGACTATTTAAATTTTTTTTATCATCATCGACCATTGTTTCTTTTCATTTTCCAAACTAATACTCTTTGTACCCCAACTCTATGTCCTCTAATTCCTCTTCTCCTCTATCACTATTTCTAAACCTCTGTCTTCAGTAAGTAATGTTCTATGGATATTCTAAATTCATTTACAATTTTGCATTCCCACAGCTGGAAAGGAACATGCTCTAATACCATTGTAATATCCCAAATATTGATATTCTCTGATGTTTTATGATAGTGCTGACTTGCACACTCAATATCATACAAATTTGCAAAATAACTATGCATGCAAAATTGCCATGCAAAAATGTCCTAAAATATAGCTGAATTAGGGTTAGGGTTTTGCAGAGAGAAATTAACACTTACCATTGATATTCTAGCTGCTAATGACTCAAGAGATAGCTGCATGCATAAGGATTCAGATGGGTGGTCTATTAATTCTCTTTTCCTCCAGTGTTACCGCTCCACAGTATTGTAAAAACCCTCTAGATTGAAGGTGATATATTTGTAGGAGGAGAGGTCCTTTCAGGATTAAACTTTCTGATCTTGTCCTTCTGTTAATGTCGGAGAGATGGCCTGGAACATGTAGAAGTTTGGATTTCTCTAAGTGCCCTATCAAATTGATTAACAATTCTGCTGCCCACACCCCCAACTGATCTGTTTGGATGATAGCTACTCCAGGTGAGAAAACTGATGGCTGATAATCATTGCATTCAACAGGATAGGCCTGCTGAGAAAGAGGACTCTGACATGTGGAGGAAAGACTGGGTTTTACGGTCCCAATGAATCCTTCTCTGTTTTCCCTTGTACTTCTGGCTGCAAATGTGGATCTGCTAATAACCCTTCAGAATGTGTTGGATCTTCGAATACTGTAGTATATGATGGATGCAATGGATAAACCTGGATTATCTATCCCAATAAGAGACTAGGGAAGATATCTCACTACCGAACCCACGCTAGCTGAAGACACCATATCCAACCCCAACTGTCATGGATGCATGCTATGTTGTTGCTCAAAACTCCAAAATCAATCAACAATAACAACAGATAGTTCCTTTAGTCCCATAACCCTTCTTAAATAGATATTTATATACGTTTAGGGTTTGCATGTCACTTTTAGGGTTTATGATTCACTTTTTCATGCATGCAATTCTAATTTGATGTTGACTTTAATACTGACTAAACAAGGCCTGCATGCTCCACATGCTTTAGGATATGAAATTTGATGGCCCTCCTTCTACATTGATGAATTAAAAATATTGAATTGATGTACCTTCTGCTCCTTATGCTATCAGTCCTCAGTTATTCCCTGTTTATAAAAAACAAAACATTACAATCTTCACTGTTCAACTATGTGGTTCCTACAGACCTTTTGCAGCATTCCACCGTGTAAATATCCACACAAATTCAGTCCATGAAAACACATCTCATATGTGGATCTACCCCGCCCAATATCGTGGCCATTCAATCATGAGGGATCTATGATATTTCGCGGTCCCAACTTGGCTTACTCATTATGCATGTTTCTGCTGTGAAATTATTTCCAGTCGTATATCTATGATACCCTTAGATTGATACCATCAAATCCTGGAGAGTTTAACCCGATTCGTGATCCTTCATCGTTTTATCTCTTTGCGCAACTTTACCCCACGAAATCCTTAGCAACCATTGATTGTCACTATTGGGTAATTTGCATCGTTCATTTTGACCATGACGTAACCTGTAGAAAATCATGATGTCCTTTGTGGTCCTATGATAATGGATTTTTTTGGACCTTGTTCCTCCTTTCCTAGTGGCCTATTTCCCTATCAGCTTTTCAGCTCAAAATGACGTTAATCCCGCCTGCAAAGTTATTCAAAATTTAGCACTGGTATGAACCAGGTGCTAACAATGGCTCCAACTCAGGGATGTTATGCTCCCTATGAGGTATTAAAGAACTCCATAGATCATGTGCCTCTTCCATTGGTTTGATTCCAATCTTTCCTTGAAAATCCCCAACTTTGTTCTAGGGTATGCAACTCCAAAATTTTGCTTGAAAAGAAAAAACTAGGTGACAACATCCCTTAGAGACCTTACTTCCTTCACCTCAGGCTTTAATTCTATTAGAGAGCCATCCACACATGCAATATTAAATGGAAAATGGTATATACAATGAAAATGGGGATGATATTTCCTACAAAAAGTAATGTTTGAGGAGCCTCCCATTTACTGGAGCTCCAGATACCAATCCACCATCCATTTCTTCCAACACATAAGCATTCTTTCCTTTGAAGGCCACAATTTTGTATGGGCCTTCCCATAGGTGATCAAATTTTCCATGTTTCTCCTTTTCCTCATGAGGTGTATCCCATTGCAGCACTACATCCCCTATCTGGAAATCATCAGTTTTGGTTCTCTTGTCAAAAATATCTTTCATCTTATTCTGGAATTGCTAAGCTCTATCGAAAATATGATCCCTTTGCTGTTGTATATCAACCAATTGATATATCCTCCTCTAGGTAGGATTGGTTTCAGCGTCCTCTTCTTGTAACAATCTCATTATTGGAAAGCTTATGGAGTTAGGAAAAATTACCTCTGAATCATAGACCAACTGGAATGGTGAAGTTCCAATTGACTTTTACACACTAATTATGTGATCTCATAAAGCATGAATTAGCTTTTTGTGCCAAACCTTCTTATCTTCTTGGAGCATATTCTTTATGATCCTCATAAGACTCTTGTTTGAAGACTCTTCCATTCTGTTTCCCTGGGGGTAATAAGTCATGGAATGCCCCACCTATATTTGATATTTGAAGCAAAAGGTGATCATGTTCTTTGATTTGAACGTTGTAGCATTATCATTTATTATATTCTTGGGAAATCCAAACCTTGATAGAATATGCTCCTCCAGAAACTACATCATCACTATTTCGGTATCCTATCTTGTGGGGATGGCATCAATCCATTTTGCGAAGTAGTCAGTGGTAGTGAAGATCCACCTTTGCTTCCCTGAAGAATGAGGATTAATTTCTACGATAAAATCTATCCCCCATTGCTGGAAAGGGGTTTCAACCTGAATAGGATTCAAAGGTAATGGCAACAACTTCCTTGTACCTTCAACAATCTGACATTTATGGCAGGTAGACACTTTCTTATGGGTATCAGAAAATATTGTAGGCCAATAGAATCCTACTGTCATGATCTTGTTTACTATGGTTTTCCAGTAGTGATTCCCCCCACACTCCCCTGCATGAAATTACTTGATGAGTCTCTTGGATTCCTTCTCATCCACACAGTTTAGTAGGACTCCTCTAGACTCTTTCCAATACAGCCTATCGCTCAAGATACAAAACCTTGTTTCCCTTTGTTTGAGGAATTTGTCCCTTGTTTTATCCATTCATAGTGGCTCCTGTAGATTTTGTAACACAAAAATGTTATCAGCATACCACATGGATGATATAAATACTCACCTACTGAGGGACCTGGCTGCCTCTAAGGATTTTGTTCTTTAATTAACAATTCAGCAATCATGTGTAAGCTAAGAGAATCACAGCTGGACTAGGACATAAGCCTAGCTAGCCCCTGTATTTTGATCAATTTTGTGGGATTGATTTCTAGGTCATACTCAAGAAGAATTGCTATCCACTTTCCCCTTCGCCCCTTTGGATTAGGTTGGGCTAGAATGTATTTCACAACATTGGTGGGGACATGAGAAATGAAATGGGAATGCATGATGTATACTCGAAAGTATTTCAAGGCCTAAACCAAAGGATAGGCCTGCTTGTCCAAGATATTGTACTCCAGGGGCATGTCCCTTAGGGTCTTGACATAGAAAGCAATGGGTTGTTCATGGCCTTCATGGTTCTTTTGCAAAAGTACCCCTACCACTGTATGTTCTGAGGAAAATGAAAATGTGAGAAAGTATTTGGATAAATCAGGGCTTGCAAGTACAAGTGCTTCATCTATGGCCCTCTTTATGACTTCAAAGGATTTTTTGGTTTCAAGAGTCCACCTGATTTCTTAGTCCTTTCCTAGCATGTTGGTTATATATTTCACTATTTCATTCTAATGAAGCTATGAATCTTGTCATGAAATTTACCTTTCCTAGAAACGATTGAACCTCAACCTTATTTTGAGGGAGCTCAATTTTGTTGATTGCTTCAACCTTGTTCGGATCTATCCTTATGCCCTCCTAAGAGATTATATGCCACAACAACTTCCCGTCTTTCATAGCAAAGAACGAATTTTTAAGATTCAGGGAGATGCCAAATTTTCTGCATTTCTTAAACATTCTCAATAAGTGGTTGACATGTTCTTCATTAGACTTGGAGAAAACAGTGATCTCATCCAGATAGATAACCATAATTTTGTCCTTTTCATTGGTGAATTCTATGTCCATGGCCCTTTGGAAAGTTTCTCTTGCATTCATGAAGGTGCCCCATGGTGTGGTGAATATGGTCTTCTCTTGAGCCTCTAGGTGCACCATGGTCTGGTTATAACCTGAGAAACCATCTAGAGTGGAGATCCTCTGTGACCCCAATACTTTCTGCAAGATATGGTCCATTTTGGGGAGGGGATAATGATCCTTCAAAGAAACTTTGTTTAGGTTCCTGAAGTCAATACATATTCTTATTTCCTCATTCTTTTTTCTAACAGGGACCATATTTTCCACCCATCGTGATAATTTGAGGGCTACAATGATTTTAGACTCAAACAACTTTTTGATATCTTTTTATGCCAGGGGAAACAGCTTGGGGTTCATCCTTCTCAGCTTATGTTTGAACGACATCTCATCCTTATTGATTGGTATGGCATGCTATATGATGCTCATATCATAAGACTTAAGGTCCTTGTAGCTCTAAGCAAACACATCCGAACAATCCTTCATCAGTGAGAAGTACCTTTGCTTGGCTTTAGGTGAAAGGGTCCTTTCTATTTTAATGATATTAGGTTTCTCTTTTGTCCCAATATTTACTTCCTCAACATCTTACCAGTTTGGGACAAGTTGAGGTTCTCTAGCCACATCATTAGGATAGAAAAGTTTCTCTAGAGGAACCAAACCCCTGGGGATGGAATTACCTTTCAGCTACAAAATATCCTTGGCACAGAGGTTTTTTACATATTCCTATTGGTCTTCAACCTCCTATTTTTATGTCTCCCAAACCTCCTCAGTTTCATCACTCCTGGCATTTTCAATAGCAGTAACCTCCTCTTCCCGGATTACTTCCTTTGGATCCACAGTATGGGTTTGTAAGGGTTCTTGTGTGGGAGGAACCCCCTCTAGAAGTTCATTCTTTTCATCAACAACCAATCCCTCAAACTCCCCAATGAGAGTGAGGAACTTGTGAATTTTCTTATTATCCTCAAATAATTTCCAGCTCTTTATGTTACCGGGGATAGAAGGTCTGTGCCTCACTTCAATTTCATATTTCCCTACATGGTGCACGGGGACCTTGAAAGATGCTGACGAGGTGGATAGGGAATCAACCACAAAATTCTCTACTATAGGAATAAGATTGAAATTGCATTCTTCAAAGCAGTCAATGAGGTCCTAGGAAGCATTATGGTAACTTCTCATCCTGGGATGTCTGGCTTGATACTCACCAGTCATTTGTTTAATTATTAGCTCAGAATCCCACTACAACACTACCCTCTTGACTTGGAGGTCATTCAGGAGTAGAATTTCCAATATCATAGCCTTGTATTTTTCTTCATTGTTCATGTAGTCAAAATCCAAAGTTCTCACTCCAGTGGGTCTCATCCACACTTCAGCTCATGTCCCTTCCTTACATGTTGACCCGTCGAAACTCACCTCCCACACCCCTTCTAGCTCCTCTTGAGTAGGAACAAAGGATACATTTTGGAAATAGGAAATGTCTTCATCCCCTTCAGTAAAGAAGATAGCATATCCCATCTCTATATCTAGCGAATATATGGGGTGATTGTGTGGCATCTCAACACTGGATACCATATATGCCAACTTTTGTTCTTTGAAAATCCTTCTTTGTATCCCAAGGATGAGGATAGTGGCATATGAAATTTCCATATGGAGGGAAGCTTTGAGCGTGGGTGCCCAAGATATTGACAAAAACATTTCGAACTTCGGGGAATGTCAGCCACCACCACATCCATGACCAGGGTTTTGGAATGGATCTAGGCTAGAGAGATGACCAAGTCTTCAATCAAGTCAAGGAAATTGACTTTATTGGAATCAAAAGAGAAGATATATTTGTAGGGTATGGTTACTTCCAATACCAGTGCATCCATGATTCTCATGGGCATCATATTGTGAGAGGCTTCTGTATCAACCATGGAGTTATGTAGGGTGGCATTATGTATGTTTATGATAACATAAATAGGGGGAACTTCTCCCTGAGAGGGTTCATCTACATGAGGGAAAACAAGGATGGTGGGTCGATCATCTTACAGATTCAGGATATTAGATATGACATATATTTCTCTAGGAGGCTTTAAAACCATGGCAATTTTAGAATGATACTCTGAGTTTCTTAACAATTCAGTGAGGGGAACAAATATTTTTATCTTTACGATTTCATCCTCCAGAATGAATGAAGTCTGTCTCTAATCGGAGCTTCTGGGATTATCTTCTCTTTGTTCCTTCCCTTTGGGATTTGGCACATTTTTGGATTTATCCCTAGTAGGCGTGTCATTTTTAGGCTTACTGGAAGAATCCTTGTTTCTTGTTTCTTTATTCTTCATGATAGGGACATCTTTGTTCCTCGAGCTGATTTGTCCCTATGCATCTAGGAAAATGAGTTGATATTCTCTCCTGAAGTCATCTATCTCATATGGAGGTACTTCTCCCCTCTCTAGAGAAGAATGGTCATGTTCTTTTTGGGTGATGAAGGTGGTGGCAAATTCAGTATCCAGGTCATGGATTTCATCTTCGGCTTGATGTTTTCCATCCTGATCCATGAAATTTTCTTGAAATGGAGGCCTAACAAGTAGATCAAGGTGGTTTCTCTACCTATTATGGATAACTTTAGGCCTTATGGAATTTTGATTCCTATTCTATTGTTCTTGATTTTCCCTGGGAGGTGGTTTTTTATCCACAGAGAGCCTCTCCATCATTCTTTCCATGGTTTTTAGCATTGTGTCTATTCTGGCCTCTTGTGAGCTATAGGTAGAGGGTTGTTTAGGTTCTTTGTCCTTCCTTCTCTCTCCTTACTCTCTTCTCCATTCTCCCCCATCTCTTCTCCATTCTCCATCCTCTCTTATTTTCTCTCCTTCCTCCCTTCTCCATTCCCCTTCATCTATTTTCATCTTCCTTGCAACAATCAAGCTTACCTCCACCTCTATGGCATCTTTCATCATAGATGCTAAGGAAGATGATATCCTCTCACTTAGCCACAAGGTAAACTCACTCTCAAAAGATTTAGCATATTGGAGTTTGGTAGAACCAATGGGAGGCTTGAACTGGGCAGGGATTGCATTGTACACCTTCAAAAACCTATCCAAAAATTCTTGGATAGATTCTCTCTCTCTCCTCCTCATGGAATGATTCTGGGAGAGATATTGCTTAGGGTTCTTTTGGTCTGCCCACTTGTCCTTGAAAGCATATTCAAAGGCTTGGTATCTCAGGATAGAATCATTTGAGAGGTTTTTGCACCACTTTATAGCTTCCCTGGCTAGACTTTGGGAAAATAACCTGACCTTAAGATCATCATGATCCACCACTTCTAGGTCGATCTAGTTTAAAAACCATCTATCCCCATTGAATGTTTTGAGTCTCATGGAATATCCCAAAGGGAGATCATTAAGAGCAGTAAGAAGATGAAGAGGGTCAAACCTATTTTCCATCCTTAGAGGTACAACAGGGTTTTCAAGGGAAATTAAGACTGGTGGGATGGAGATAAGCATTCCATGAGGAACGACATGAGTGTAGGGAGTTTTGAAACTGGAATATGAGTGCTGATTTTTATTGGAAGTAGGGGGGAAAAATATGTGGTAGCATATTTCCTTATGATAGTGGAATTTAACAACGATAAATCAGCAGTAAATAGAGGGCACTCTGGGTTAGGAAGGTGTAGGAAATCCCTTCCTAGAGGATTTAAGGTCTAAGGTGACTAGGAAATGAGGGGAAAATCAAATGTGGAGGTATGAGACACCAAGTGAGAGAGGATGGATTCATATTTAGTTCTAGGAAAGGCTAGTCCAAATTCCTCGTTACAATGCTCAGATATATCATTGACAAAAATAACACCTTCAACAGGGAAATAAATATTTATGACTAACCTTTGCAGCCTATTGTCCCTTTGAATCAAAATTTCTAGATCGAAGACTTCTTGAAATGACTCAAGAGCATGGTTGGTCCTCATATTTGTTCTTCTGGTTGCCAGTATTTCCCATTGGAGTCACCTTCAATATTTGTGTGGAGTCTCCAGAGCACATACAACCAATTATGTGTTTAGGATCGGCTTCTTAACTGAGTCATAGAACTAAACAATGTTGTTTCCCAAGGAGATAATTAATTCCCCGGCAACGACGCCAAGCTGGTTACCCCTGTGACTTCCTACCATAACCATAGGAAAATTACAGAGTGCTAATAGGCACTTCGGTGGATGTATGAATGTATGTTTTCCTTGTTGTTGTAATAAGAAGAGAATGTCTTAGGTTTGCTGATAAAGGTATTGTTGTGAAACATGTGTGTGTGCTCATATGAGTATCCTCTAACCATTATTCAACTCCACACTATTTTTCTCATAAATGTACCATGCTTATGATGCCAAGCCTTGGTATACTATCTTTAGATAGACTAGTATGTGTTTTATTCGATTGTAACCTTAGCCGAACTGTTAAGTTTAGCCATACTAGCCTATGGTCTCTCTAACACTCAATGAACAACATAATCATTTGAGAAAAAACTAAGTTGTATTAAATATTTTGCACACATATATGCAGTTAACATCCTTTCTAGTTGAACATGAGAAATACCTGAGGACCATCATATCTAGATTGACAGTGGACCTCAATCACAAAAGGAAGGTGGTATAAATATTTCATGCACACCTCTTATGTTAAATTCCGTGCTAGTTGAACGCATGAAATCCCTAAGGATCGTCAGATCTAGATCGATGGTGGACCTTAATACCAAAAGGCGGATGGTCACCTTTGTTGTTAACTTCCTTTCCAGTTGAATGTGTCAAATCCTTGACGACCATCAGATCTTGATCGACGACGGACCTCAATACCAAAAGACGGGTGGTATAAAGATTTCGTGCACATCTATACTATCAATTTCCCTTCTAGTTGAGTCTATGAATTTCCTAAGGACCGCCGGATCTAGATTGACGATGGACCCTAAACACCTTATGGTGGATTTGATAAGGATTTTGTGCATCAAAAAGTTTTCTTTTTTCCATGTGAGTTCTCCCTACGAAATGGCTCACAGTCATTGATTCTATCTGTGATCTCTCTCTGTCATTGATCCTAAAGCTATTTTATCCATGACCACCCCGATTCTCAATGCATATCTCACTCGCTCGTTTCATTCAGTTAAGTTATTCTTGGCCATTGATCTGATGTCCTTGACCATAGGTATACCAAAGATGTAGGTTCATTACAATTTGCTTTATTTGCTGGAATTGATCACTGGAAGGATCAATTCTCTCTACAACCTGAAGCTTATCATTGCAGATCTACGATACTTAGAGATGAGCTATTGGGCGTGCTTATAGCATTGTTTACGAAAGTGTGGTTTGCGTGAATGGGTGTGTATTCTTATGATCTTGATTTCTTTGGTTATATAGCCTATTAATGGTTTGGTACACCTACTATGTTGATGCCCTACATTGGGTTTTGTCATTCTCCTAGTAGAAGTAATCTTGGTCTGTTGGAGATGGTTATGACTGCTTGGAATGCACCCACTCTACCTATCAACCTAGTATAACTAGTAGGTTTGATTGAGTTTTTTTAACTAGAGACTCCTGCTCTTTTTGAAAGACTTTGACCTATTTGGGATTTCCCTTTAATTCCTTAATGTTTTCTGAAAAGAGTTGTTGGCTTACTGTATGTTTTCCCTCGTTTAATCACCCAGTGTATTTGTTCCTTGGTGGGGAGGCTAGAGTTCTACTCTGGGTTGAACCATCCCAGGCCTAGTGAGGTTTATGGATAATACTTATAGTTACGAATGAGATTGCTACACTTGATATTTATCCTTGCAAGATTCAACAATGTGGGAATCCCTTATTTACTTATGAATGAGTTGAATGTGTTGAGAGCTTGTCACAGATTTCCAGCAAGGTTTATTGTGGTTAAATGTTCCTGTATTTTTCATTTGAATATGCCTAGGTTTTCCACTACATTCTCTTAAGTTTAGGAAGACTAGAAGTGTAGTTTAAAATTCAAAATGCATCTAAGTTGAAGTTAAGATGTATTTTCCCATCTTCTGGAATCTGCTTGTCAAAGGTGAAAGTCAAAAGTTGGAAAGCGAAAAGGAAATGTTAAGTCTTAATAATGTTAATATTTCCATGATCGGCGATCTACACAATAGAATACGAAAAGTGGAAATAAAATTAATTCTTAATAAGGTTAAGAATTTTGTGATCTGTAATCCACACAGCAGAAAGGGGAAATAAAAGTTAAGATTTTTAATACTTCCTCAATCTATGATCTGCATAGCAGAAAGCGGAAAGGAAAAGTCAGAATTCAGGATTGACAGTTAAGTTCGATCCCGCAAGATAGACAATGCAGAAGAAGTCAAGTAAAAGGTGGAAAATGGAAAATTCAAGACATTAAAGGTTGGTTTTCTGACTTCCGAGTTATGCAGCAGAGAGGCGGAAGGAAGAAAGCGGAACAAGAGCTAAAATCACGAAGGAAAAGTTGGTTTTTTGACTTTCAAGTTCCACAGCGAAGACACGGAAGGAGAAAAGCAGAAAAGGAGCCGAATGCTCTAAGTTTGTTTTTTGACATCCGATTTTTGCAATGGAGAGGAAGAAGGAGGAAAGCAGAACAAGAGTTGAAAACTATAAGGAAACGTTGTTTTTATGACTTCATAGTTTTTCAGTAGAGAGGCGGAAGGAAAAAAGCAGAACAAGAGATGAAATATCTAAGGAAAAATTTGGGTTTTCGACTTTCAAGTTCCGCAACACAAAGGTGAAAGAAAGAAGGCAGAAAGTGGTTAAAGGAAGGCATCGAATTTTTTGTTTTATGAGTTCCGCAGTGAAAGGAGGGAGGTAGAAAGCAGAAGTATGGATGGACGAATTCATCGCGTGTTAATTATCCGAGTTCCACAATCTGTAGTGAAAGGTGGAAAGGAGGAAGGTAGAAGGTGGAAGTCAAAAAGGTTTGTTTTAGTGTGGAAATGAATTTTTTGGTTACAGAGGTAGATTTATTTGCGGAAGGATGATTCTTCTTGTGGATTTTCCTGTTGGTTATTTTCTTAAAGTTTAAGGATGAATGTTTATGAAGGTTATAGCGAGCTATTATGTGAAAGGAATTATATTTGCAATTTTTTATATATATATGAATTTTCAGAAAGTTTTTGGGGTATGTTACATATGGTATAAGAGCCATAGGTTTCAACTCTGTTGCCTTTTGGGAACATCTATTATGTTGAATTATGACAAAGATTCTTTTTAATCATTAGTTTGGAATGTTTAGTATAAATACAAAGTTGTTATGTACAACAGAGGCATAGTAACACCTAGTTCCATTTGAACCACAATAAACGCTAATCATTCTTTTTCTTGGGAAATCTCAGTTAATGTACCCTAGGTACATCCATCTAATGTAGATCCCACTTCATCATGGAAGCAAGTGTTATGACAATTATGATGGAAGTTTACCTTGTTCTTGGAGAAAATGCTTCTTCATAGGCAATTCCTTTTCTGAGAGTATCCTTTAGCCAAAAATATTTCCTTCCATTAACAACATGTTTTATCTTGTAGATCCACTTGGAAGATGCCACACTCTTGATTTTTGGTTTGGGTATTATATCCCAAACATCATTATGGTATTCTTCCATCATTACATCTACCATGAATTCATTCTATCAAGTCATCGACATATCCCAGTATTCTGCATTCAACCTTGAAGGTTGGAACCCACTTTACTCTTGGTAAATCATTGTTCTATCTAGAAGTTGTCCATCCTGTCGTACCATGTCAAACTTAGAGATATTCTGTAGTCACTCCCCTTGAAGTGGAGCATCATCTTCCCTCTTCATTTTGTACTAGAGTGATAGGTGGCATCCTCTGCTACTATGTATCCATGTTAGGTTACTAGAAACCAAGATCCCTTTATCTTGAAATTTGTGGAAAATTTCCTCTTGCACGCATCTGTGAGCTCGTTGTCTTCTATAGGTTTCCATCTTCAACCTTGTAGAAAAGGTTAAGATATCCATCACTCTAGGTGATATTTCAAGAACCTAGATGTGCTTATCTATGGGTACCTTCTGAGCTCGTGCAAAGCATATTATGTACATGTGGTTCTTTTCTTGATATATACTTCTACTTCACTCAAGAAGTGTGTCTGGTCAATAGAGTATGTCATGCCATAACCTATTCCTTATGAGACAAACCATGAACCTTTCTTTGTATATTTTTTTCTTGTAGATCCATATGGAAGACACTGTAAAATTCTCTTCAGGTCTCAGAACCATAACCTAGACATCATTCCCCATGATCAACTATTACTCTTTGATCATAGCTTCTTCCATAGCTGGAATGGCCCGTATCAATGATGTCACCCAACTATGTCGCACAACTAGAGTGTGTCTGAGGCCTCTTAATTTGGTTTGGAAGTGCCTTCATATTTTTCTTCATATTGAATTATCTCTCGTGCCCAAGATGGTATTCATCTCTCAAGTTGGATCTATCGCTCTCTTATGTTCTTCTGAAGCTCTTTCTTCTGTCATAGTGTCTCTGACTTTAGGATATTTATTTTCATGTTCATTGGAGTGAATCTTGAATTGTCATCACTTGTTATTTGGAACAAGTCTCATCCTCATTTCTTGTATTCGGTTGCACACAACCTTCTGCACAATTCAAATGCAGTAGTTGCATGGTTAGAATCTTTTCATAGGACATATGCATAAAGATAAATTCTTATGCATCATCCAACTATTTTATCCAATACAACATTCATCCATATATCACAGAAAATTTCCAGATGCATTCCATATCTACCATGACATCATTGAGATTGTGCACTAATCCGATATGTCAGAAAAGAGGTTTCATTCTAGATAAGTAGGAATAGAGATTTGTATAGAACCATGGTTTACTTAGCCATAACATGCATATTAGTAGTATACTGTCATTAATGCAAACATTATATCATGCATAATACACATCATAAATAGGAAAAAATATTCAAATACTTATCTTTTTTTTATTTTTCTTCATCTCCTTCTATATCTATAGCTTCTTCTTTGACCAATGAGATTGCTTCAATCTAATGCTTTCTTGAAATATTTTATGGAATGTTGCTTCTGGTGGACCTAGGGTTTGATAGAGAAACCACAACTTTTCAAGTTAGGTATATTTTAGATCTTTTTGGATATAAGTATGCGCCTACTGAAGGTGCTATGAGAAACATACTGATTTTCCCAAAACTATGACCAGAACTGCAAAATATCTTATGCCCTAGTTTTCTTCAATTTCTTATGCATAATTTCCTGATATTGTTTCGCCTTTATATACAAAATTACAACTCCTCTATGTATGAAACTTATCCTTGAGGTATCCATTTTTGTCTTCTTTCCAAAACCAGAGGTTAGAGAAGAATTGGTTTCACCAATTGGGACTCATGCGAATTTTCCCAAGGTGACTTATTTCAGGTATGTTCAGCATAACGAACTTGTACAAATTTCCACGTGTCACTGTTTCACCAAAGAAAGTACAGTCTATGCCCTATATGGTACATCTTTATAAATTTAATTTGGACCTTTTGATCCCGATATATAGTGATTCTCCGTAGGTCTTCTGTTTAAGGATGAATCTTAGGAGAGGTTGGAACCCTAATTTGGAGGAATCATATCTCCTAGAATATAGAGAATCTAACGCTGAAAATTTTGACACATGGTACATCCAAAATTTACCTTTGGCCTATAAATTTTTTGGCTCTTGATCCTTCTCTGATATCAAGATATAGCAAATGTACCAAAATTACTAGTTTTAGTATTTTACGATTTCAAACATGAAACCCTAATCTTCAATAGTTGTAGCTGTAGCACTGTTTTGGCTGCAAAAAGAATTATTTTAGGGTATATATGATACCATGTTAAGTTTTTAATGGTTATATCATATAGTATAACATTTATCATCATAAAAACATAACCATAAGCAAAATATCACTAAAAATAAACAAGCACAACCACACAAAAGAACACAAAGATTTATCCTAGGAAACCCTCATGGGGAAGAAAACCCAGCAAAACTTCCTCTGTATAATATGGATAAAAATTAAAAGACAAGACCCTAGACATGTCTACCTTCCTCCAGCAGATATCTCTCTCTATCTCTCTCCCATGCACTATACTCAAGTGAGTATGTGTGTTCAAATGAGGAACACATCTCCTCTCTTTATACTCTTTTCATCACTTGAATTTTAACCTAACAATTCAGTCCCACTTAACTAATTGGGCCGAATTCACTTAGGAATACTTAATAAAATATTATATTATATTCATTAGGGTATTATTTACCTGACTTATAACAATGGAGGCTTTACCTCATGACTCTAAGATGACCAATTACCTCGCCGAAGGAATAATAACATCTCTCTTGGGTTACATCAGTAAAATACATTTAGAAAAATCTTTGAAGTTACAATATTCAACACCTCCTCCCATATGCTTCATTTTTTAAGTTTTGTTTTTTTCCTAGGTCTTTTGCAGCTAATGACCAATTCCTTATGGAATTTTTTCCTTCCACTACACCCTTGATTCCTCAGCACGTGTCTGTCTCCATACTAGAATTATCACGCACTAGTGTAACCTCCTTGAGATGGACTCTTCATGCCCACCACTCTTGCATGCATAGTTTCCACTTCTACATGGATGTCCCCATCATTCAGTTTTTTTTATTTTATTAAAAGCATAATGTTTCAGTTACATCTGTCCTCCAAGTACCAGTTGGTGGTTTCTAGAATCAACCAATCTCATTAAACAAATAAAATAGTAATTCAAAATATTACAATTTTTTTTTTGGATATTACAGCAACTAGAGATGCCTCTACACTTGATTTGATACACAATGATGTTTCGGGACAAATGCCTACAACATCAAAAATGGTTCCAAGTATTTCCTTACTTTTATTGATGATTGTTCAAAGTTCTGATGGATGTATTTTATGAAACATAAATTCGAGGTATTCAATTTTTTTGAAGATTTTAAAGCCTTGATTGAAAATAGTTTTGGAAAGAAGATCAAGTCCATTAGATCAGATAATGGAGGTGATTACATTAAAGGATATTTTCAGCAGTATTGTGAATCAGAGGGGATTGGAATGGAACATTCAGTTTCATACACACCACAACAGAATGGTGTGGCTGAAAGGAAAAATAGATCATTGAAGGAGATGTAAACATGTCTTCTCCAAGCCAACAATCTTCCTGCTTCTCTTTAGGACGAAGTTGTAAACTATGATTCATACATACAGAATAGAGTGCCTCACAAATAAGTGAATGGTGCCACTCCTTTTGAAGCACTACATGGGCATAATCCTGATGTCTCTCACTTGAGAGTCTTTGGTTCCAAAGCTTGGGCCAGATTCCTTATAGACAAGAGAATGTCCTTCCAATCCCATAGTAGCGAATGCATACTATTGGGATATACTGAGGATGAAAAAACATATAAATTGATGGATCTTGCAACTAGGAAGTGCTTCATAGAGTGTAGTGTTCAGTTTGAAGAAGACCAGTTGCTTGGTCCACCATAATCTGAAGCAACATGAGGTATAAAGACTCTTCCATTTCCATTTGATGATGATATTTTGTCTTATGTTTTAGATTTAGATGAAGAGGAACATGATCAAAATGATCTTGATATTGAGGTTGTACCTCGTGAGAATCCAGATCCAGATCCAACTCCCATTCCAAATCAGTGGCCTAAGCCTAACTGGGCCCAAAATCTCATTAAAGCAGCTGGGCATGGTACTAGGAATCCAGAGGACAGAAGGAGAAAATGGTCCCAGTATTAGAATGAACATGTTGCACTCTCTCACACAACTTCACTATCTATAGAATGGCGCAACAAACTTCAAGGGAAAAATCGATGTTCAAATGGAAAAATTAGGGGAAAACTCAAAAATATTAGGGCAAAATCAATCCTCATGATTTCAAAAGGAAACATATAGGGAGAAATCAAACCTACATGCCTCCATATCTGAAAATGTAGGGAAACCTCAAACCTATGTACCTGTAGTGCTAAAAATGTGGGGACGACTTAACTATTTTAACCAATTTAAACTTGGCGAAAACCCTATTTTCTTGCAATATGGGATTGGCTATTTGTTGGAGGGTAATGGTTCATTTAATAATTATTGGGATAATGTGTAAAATAAAATAAAATAAAAACATTCTTATATTAAAAATTATCCCACTATTTTCTTAAAACCCCTTTAATTTCTCCCTTGGGCTAAATTTATCCCTTAAAATTTTCCTTGAGTGCCATACTGGGAATAAACCAAGTCTAGGTACTAAGCATGACTAACATATTTCTCTTCAGTAACAACACCTCCCATGGAAACATCTCTAGCAATGGGTGGGAGTAGTGACTTAGTGAACCAATCAGCCAATAATTGGTCGAGAATGGGAGATTTAATTATCCTATGTGGTCGTATCGACTCATGAATATGATTAAATATATGGGTAGAAGTAGACTGGAGAAGTGAAGTCAAAATATTAGTACCCGTTTCATACCTAATTGGTAATTGAAAATGTATCAAAAAATACATGGATAGAGTTTTAAAATCGACAAAGGAATGCTGAGGTAATTCGATAAACCATTTGGTGGAAGATCTCATGAGAGTCCTATAAAAACGTATCAAACGAATATAACCATCCATGAGAGAGTTGGAGGAACACCACAAGTGATAACTCATCGTGTGTTTCTTTGTATATTCACTAGATTTACCATCAAATTTGGGTATGTCCAAAGGAAATTTAACATGAATCAGTGGCCACAAAGGATCATGTTGTATGGGATTGTTAGTTAAATGTGACATGTCTGGCATATTGATTGTATCCAGAAATGGAAATTGTTGGTTTGGATGAAGATAATGGTAGTATTGATATGGTATTTGTGTACTAGTAGAACCACAAACTGATTGATGGAAGGGTGACGATGGTCCTCCCATAAAGGTTTGATTATGTGCTTGTGGGACTCTAGGTGATAGACCAGGTGATCCACTTGGTGCTCCTCCAGAAAAGTATTTGGGTGGTTCCCCAGGTGATCCTCAAGGTTATCCTCCAGGTGGTCCTCCCGGTGGTCCCCCAAATGTTTTTTCAGGTGGTCTTCCAGGTGATCCTCTAGGTGTTCCTCCAAGAGTGGACACATTCATCAAGTTATGTTGACTCCATGAGGTATTAATATTTATGGGGTAGGGGATCTTGGGATAAACATTCCCTAGGACAATGAGTTCGTAGAATTGATTGATCATTTTATGTTGATTCCTTTCATAAGCATAGACCCATTGTGGGTTGATTGGATGTGGGTTCCACCCATGATGATTAAACTATTACTGGAGGAGAGATAACCACACCTCTATTTGTGGTGTGACCACTAACTACAAGTTGTCCCAAACAAACATTATGCTCAATAGTTGAAAATTGTATTTTGATTGTTGAAGTAACCTAGGTTTAGGATTTCCCCGCAGTTTTCAGATTGGTATGAGAGTTTTAACCAATCAAGATATTTTGAAGTGGTAGGTTTTGGATAGAGGGTTGACCTGGATCATAAGAGACTACACTTTGCACCTTTATTCCTGAAGCAGTAATATCATAAGATCAATTAGGAGTGTGTTATTCATGATTAGCTACTCCAGAAGTGGCAGGTAGAGGACATAAGCTCTATCATCTCACATTCTCCCAAAACATATGTAATCAAGCCATAATATTATGAACTTATTCAAAAAATTCATCGTTTGAGAGAATTGTTGTGGGTTGTGGAGGTGGGACTGGAACATATGATAGAGTGCAAGTACCATATTCAGAAAATGTTTCTCCTAAGGCAGTTTCTAAAAATGGAGAAGTTATACCAAATTCATATGCAACAAGATCATCTAGATCTTGGGAAAATACCCAATCTTGTTCCCTAAAATATCCTTCTAGCGGAAAATGAAAAGTCAAGTAGCACGAAGAAGGTTTTTGAACCACTACCGGAGTGAGGGTATATGGATTTTTCAATATTTAGTATATCTTCTTCATATTCACTATTCATTATATCTTTTTTGATTCAGTATTCAGTATATCTTCTCTATGTGGATCAGGCATAACAGGTTGGTCCATGGTTAGCCCTTTACTTCCTTCCCTGATGGGAGGATATTCAAGTGGTAGACCTTGCTTCATGGGAGATATCCTCACTAGTTTCTCATCCAAATATTTGGCCAAATATTCTTTGTAAAAGTTTTCTAATAAAAAAGATACACACAAAAGTGCTAAAGTAGCTAAGGCCACAAGAAAACTTATGTTATAGGAGGAGTTAAATGAGTCGCATCCTCACCAAAAGTGTCAATTTGTCATAGCTTGTTGACATACTGATAGGGGGGTGAATGAGTATTTGAAAAAAATATAATTTTTAATCAAAAGCAAGTTGTTGATCACCAATCACACCATATCATCAATGCACATGAAAATAATAAGCTACGTAGTACACAATAATTTTTAACGTGGAAACCCACGTCCTGGATTTAAAACCATAGAATCCTTTTAATAATAGTTTTCCAGAAATAACTAGAAGGACGCAACAACCCCCTTATTACAATAACTTCAGTTTTCCAGCTATAGCTAGAAGGAGGCTACATCCTGATGATTTATATGCTACAACCTGAAGGAAGCTTCAACTCCCTCATTCTTCAGCTACAACCTCCTTTCCTTGCCCTGTCCTGTCACCATGAAGAAAAAAAATATTATCGAACCTGTGGACCTATCACACAAAAATCCCTGAAAGTCCTGATGTTGATAACCTCTACTCTCTGATAACTTCCAAATATATCACTTCCACACACTTCTCATGTACATCTTTGTATACCTCATCTTACATAACAACTGAATTAATTATTCTCTTATTTTATTGAACGTCATCATAGGTTATATTCAATTAGCATCTTCATCATAGGATATGCATCATCGTCATAGGATATGCATCCTCATCGTCAAATGTGCATCCTCATCATCAAATGTGCATCCTCATCACCAAATGTGCATCCTCATCATCAAATGTGCATCCTCATCACCAAATGTGCATCCTCATCATCAAATGTGCATCCTCATCACCAAATGTGCATCCTCATCATCTCATTGTGCACTGTGCATGCATCATCAACATCAAGTATACATCATATTGGATTGGAGAGCAACATCGCACTATGGTATGCATGTACATCATATTGTATAGGAGTGCATCAACATCATAGAGTGTACACCATTATCACATGCATTATCATCATAAAGTGTATCATATCATAGCATAAAGGTATGAAACATCATCATCATAGCCTCCATAATGAATTCAAATATATATACCAATATAGAGTCTCACATACTAAGATCAAAGATTAACTCTATCTATGACATACATGTGTCATCACAAGAGAAACCTAGAAGCATGAACCATACCTTTTTGAAGATCACAATATGAATAAATAATAGAAAAACCAAAAGAAACTATATATCATGTCATCATATAGCCCTCATAAGAAGCTTTCCAACGAGCCAATAATTTTGTAATTCTGATTTCGTATGAGAAAGTTATGTCAATTTTAGTGAAGATGCCCAAATATTTCTCATCCACAAACTTTCGCACTTTTCTCCAAGAGTTTCAAAATACCAAAGAGAGAATTGATTGTTGAAAAAATGAAATGTTTGATATTATATTTATATAGGTCATGGAGGAAATTTAGTACCTCAAATTAGTTCGGCATGCAATTCAAAATTACAAATAATTAAATTCTCTTTTGTTTCGTTGGCTCACCCAAAAAGGTGTGGTACACCAACTTCAAAAATTCATATCTCTTCAACTGTCAGGAGCTAGAATATGTTCTATATATCAATGGAAATAGTTTGAAGAGTATTATCTCCCTATGATGGGTTTATTTTCAAATTATTGGTATAATACCCTTAAACTATTTGATTTTTTTAGGACTTCAAATATTCCACACATAAAGGTTCCAAAGACCATGCCAACCTTATGCATAATTTCCAAGGTCAAAGTATTCAATGGACATCATAAAAGGAATGAGGGATTCAATTTTATTCACATACACATACTTAACATCAACAAGGAGGATGTACCCACCATATCCTCATCATATCAAGGGTATCAAGGACCCCAACACCACCAAGGTGTGGGGGTTCCTAGACTTCTACTAGGGTACCATCACCTCATTAAAACAAAATGACCACATAATGGGTCATTTGGAATATTTTAATATCTACACTTCTTTAACCAACCAATGAATATTTATAGGCTAATAGGTCATAGTTTTTGGTACTAGGGAATCCAAACAAAAAACTAGGGAAGCATAGAAACAACTTAGGGTAACTTAAACGCTCTGAAGGGTGTACACTTCTTTTCCATTATCCCAAAGGCTCCAAGGGATTTATACTTGGGATTGGAAAAGGTCAAAAGATATCCTTTGACATTGATGGACTTCTAACCCTAAAGGGATCCTCAAGGGGCACCAATACACACCAACACACAATTCTTGGAATCAATGACAATTTAGTCAACAATCTCCCCCTTTGTCATTGATGAAAAATTCAAATATCCCCTTTAGAAAGAGCTTCCTTTGTTCACAAATACCCCCCTTTGAGTAGCCTTCCTTAACCTTCATTTTTCAGCTTTTTCCCCCTTTGGAATCAATGAAAAAGGGTACTCCCTATAGTATTACTTATCTGCCTGTCATATTGATGTGTTGTTGAAGATGGATAAGTTCAATTAGGAGATAGTATGACTCCCATTTTTTTCTTGGAGGTACTCAAAATTCTATCTTAGGAGAGGCTTCGTAAATATTTCAGCAATCTGTTCCTTTTTCCCAATAAATTCCAACTTGATATTCTTTTCTATGACTTGTTCCCGAAGAAAGTGAAACTTGATAGGAATGTGTTGGGTCTTGGAGTGGATGACTAGATTCTTGGGGATACTGATGGCAATTGTATTGTCATGTAGAATTGGAATTGGCTCATCACACTTCAAATGTATGTCTTGCAGTGTTTACTTCATCCAAAGAATCTGAGTTCAACAAGCTACTGCTATATAGTATGCTTCGATGGTTGATAAGGACATTGAAGACCGCTTTTTGCTCAACCAAGATACTAGACAATTGCCAAGAAAGAATGTCCTTCCATTGGTGTGTATTCTGTCATCAACACATCCTGCCCAATCTACATCTTGTTAGAATAATCAATCCATAGTTTACCCATTTAGACATTAATTTAATTATTTCTGTCTTATTAGCCTAGTTCATGTGTCCCACCTTGTGCAAGTTGTTATTTGCCTATATATAATGGTCAAACTTGCCTTATTTGACTCATGTAGCACATGGGAGAGCTAAAGGAATCAATTCTTCTTTATTCCTGGCCTCCTAGGAGCCCTTTTGCTTTTTCTTCTTTATTCCCTGCTTTTTCAGTGTTTTAAGGCAAAAGGAAAAGCTAGACTAGGTGAGGTTGACTAGTTTTTTTGTCCTACACATCCTCCTCTCTTTTCTCCATGTAAAATTAGGTATGAGCTTCCATTCCACCACTATTTAGCTTGCCTAAGCCATTTTTCCAATTCGTGAGCTCCATGACAGATTTGGGATCAGCTTTTTACACCTATGGGGGATTTGCTTATTTTTAGTAAGCTGCTTTATGCTAGATTCGAATTGCTCCTCATGCATTTGAATCCTTGATGTATGTTATTTATTCAGAAACCTATGTTATTATAGGGTTGGCTATTGTACACTGATTTAATACAGTTTAGTGTTCAGCTCCAATTTTCAGTCTCTTTGTGAGTGATTTTGCATGATCAATTGTTAATTGTTGTGAGTAAAATTAATCTATGACCTGGTTCAATTTCCACATGGTATCAGAGCCATTGTAGATTGTTTCTCTCCTTCAAAAATTGTTTTGCAGGTTCGACATCAGTGACTGGGAGCCTTCTACTGACAGCCGGGACAGATTTTCTAAGCTATGGATCAATCACAGAAAACTATCTTGACTCCCTTCAATTTATTTGAATGGAAAGAAGAGATGGAGATAATGTTGAGAGTGAAAGGACTCTACAGGGTGACTATGGCAACAGAAGCAGAGCCCAATGCAGTGTTGGGGTGTGCACCCCAACGGTCCTTAAGGAAAATATCTTCACGGGCCAAAGGAGTTTGTAAGCGGAGGTTGACTAAAAATAGTCTTAGGGGTGTCGGGGGTTGAGTCAAAGTCCTCTATTGTAATAAACCCGCGGTTTAAGACCATGGTTTAGGGTTTTGGGTGCCCATGGTTTGAAGCCATGGTTTTGTAATAGCGCGATGTATAAATAGGCATTTTTGTAAATAAGAAAAGTTAGGCTTTTGATGTAAAGAAGGTTAAGGCAAAGCTAAGGCTATTGTGTAAAGAAAGGTTAAGTCCAAACTATGTGCGTGGATGACCTCTGCAGCTGTGTGCGCAGAGGCCTACTGCTATGTGCGTGGCTTAAGAGACTGAAGAGATCTGCAGATGAGTGCGTAGATCAAAACTGTGATTTTGAAGAAAGTTGAAATAAAACACAGTTCTGTGGACGTAGCCCCTACGCTGGGGGTGAACCACATTATCTCTGGTGTTGTGGTTCTTGTGCTGTTTCTATTTCTGTTTGTGTTCACGCATTAATAACTGTATAAATCTGATAAGTAAGATCACTGTTAATAAATAGCTTTGCTGTGAATTCCCTGTAGTGGGTTGAACAAGTAATTGTATGTTTATTTATCTGTGAAGTTATTTAGATATAAATGTCAGAGCTCTGTGTTTATTGATTATAAGTTGTTAAAGGACAAGGTACAGTAATCTCCCTCTCTGCTTATAGAAACCTGATTCTATGACACCGCATAGCTGTTTCGAGTGAGACTGCAACCTGTTCGCAGGTTATTGCTGAAATGGCCAATGCTATGGGTCTTTTGTTGGTGCGACACAAAAGGATTAAACCCGGGTCTTCCCTATTTCCCAACAAAGTGGTTCTGTTGCCGGTTGAACTCAGTATCTTCTCAAGAGGGGCTTACGTTGCACCTCGAGGGCTATGTTATAGAGGCCCTCTATGAAGGAAATCGATGATTGGCTTGATGAGACTTATCTGAAATTTGCTATGAAATAGAATACAAATCCGCGTCGTAGCGCACGTGACTTTTTACAGAGGTATGTTTTTTGTGATGCTTATGAAATTTTCTTTGGTAGTATCCACATAGAGTTGCACCAGTGGTTGTCCAGGTTAGCTGAGAAAAGAACGAAATTCCGTGAGGGGCGGTTTTCTGTTTGGACCCCCGCAAGAGTTAACATATTAAAAAGCGTGAACAATGAGATCTCTCGAGCGGTTGATTTCTTGACCACACGGAGCCTTGAGGCCTTTGTGATGGAGTTCGCCATCGACACGAGCACTTCCTTTAGTGAATCCGAGTGATGATTTTTCCAAGGACCACGAGGTAAGCTTTTGACTTTATTTAGCTTGAGAATTAAAATGCTATTGGCTGAAAAGGGAATACTGCTATTTGAATCAGACTGTTAGATTTTGTGTTACTAACATATGTTTGCAAGTGACAACACCTTCGCTGAGCAAAGTGGTTTGCTGCGAAGTGGAAAAAGGTACAAGAGATATTTTGAGTCCTATTCCTTAGGACAGGATATCGCACCGTCCCCTATAAATCCCGAAGAGCCAGACCCGGAGGAAAAACCTCCCCTTGACAACCCTCCGGTCACCCCGCCGTGCAGCTCCACTCACCCTGAAACTTTGTCGCAGTCTACCACTCAACCTAGCCCGAGCATTCCAGTCGCAGGCCAGTCTACCCCAGTAAACCCTTCCCCGTTGACTTCTTGTCCCCATCCCAACCCTAACAGATCTACCATGGCCCACCTAGACGATGATATTAAGCTCCCTGTTTTCAAAGGATCTGGGTTAGAGGACCCAGAACAGTTTTTGTTCTTATGTGAAGCAGTGTGGACTGCTAGAAACATTACGGATCTAGCTGACAGAAGCGCACAGCTAGTCACTTCTTTCAGGGACCGGGCCTTGACCTGGTTCATGAAATTCTCCAGTACTCAACTCCCTACTTTATATGAGATTAAGGCCACTATAATCAAAGAATTCAAGAAGCCCAAATCAGAATCGCAGTGTATCACTGAATTGAAAGAATTCAACAGCGACGTGGCGAATCAGTGTGGCACTTTGACCAGAGATTCAAAGTTCTACTGGACCAAGTCAACTTCACCATTAGTCCTACGCAGCACAAGGAATGGTTTACTGTAGCATTGTTACCACATATACGAACCCCACTCATGCAACAGAAGGTTGCTGACCAGCAAGAGGCTCTGGAAATCGCAATGAAGCTGGAGACTGCCCCTGTCGGAGATGATTCTGGTATTGCCCAAATCCAAGCACAGCTAGCAGCGATGGCCCTGGAGCTTCGCGATATGAAGACAGCTAAAACAAGCCGCGAGGAGGTTTGGTGCACACAATGTCGAACCGAAGGGCACGACAGGGACCATTGTCCTATGGTCAGAACTTACCTGAATACGGGTGTGCCAAACCAATTCAACCCCGGTGTTCTATATTGTGAGATCTGTCGGACCACTGGCTAACATCGTCCTGAAAACTGCCATCTTCTCCAGAGATATGTACAAGTTCCCAAGAACCCCTACTGCAAGTTTTGTAAGTCAGTAGGCCATAATGAAGAGGAGTGTCGTAGTTATGACCTCCTACGCGAGTGCACTTCTGATTCCTACGGGGTACAAAATGAAGGGCAGAATAATGATGGCTACGGTTACCGGGGTGATGCCTCTAGAAGGGGTTATTTTGGAGGTCGCGGCCGTGGTGGTATGGCCGGACGAGGTAGAGGCCAGATCATTTGTTACAACTGTAACCAAGCTGGGCATCTGGCTCGGGACTGTAGGAACCCCACTACAACCTGTCGGTATTGCCGCGCAGTAGATCATGTGATCGAGCAGTGCCCCCAGCTAATAGCTAAGATTCAGGCAAACAATAGTGGCCCTACCCAGAATATTCAGTTGATTTCCATTGAGCCGAGACCTACCACAACCATCAATGTTGTCACCCGGAGTGGAGCTACGATGCACCTACAGAATACGCAGAAACAGCCTGCCGAGGCGTGCGTTTGTACGACCTCTGAGAAGATCCCAGCACATGATACTGTGAGAAACCAAACACCAATCAAGAAGGCTCAAAACGATATTGTTGACCCTAGCACGGTAGCCATGCCTGCGCAGCAACCTCAGTAGGCCTCGCAGCTGCAAGATGCTTCGACGAATAAAGTAAGTACACTCTCCTCCTTTTTACAGAGTTGTATGAAACTCTTGAGGAATCAGAATGCTTTAAAGGAGTTGCAAAAATTTCTTGCTGTCACAGACCCTCAGAGAAGAGTTGATCAGGATAAAACTGTTAATCGTGTCCGACAAACGGGTAGGGAAATGAGATTGAATGTTCGGATAGGGGAGTATGATATGACTGATGTCATCTTGGATCTTGGATCAGAAGTTAATGTCCTCCCCAAGCAGACCTGGGAACAAATGGAAAAACCGACCTTGGCCTGGTCCCCTATACAATTGAGGTTAGCTAATCAGCAAAGGATTGTGCCCTTAGGGAGACTCCTTAGTGTTCCAATAGATATTGATGGGGTCAGTACTCTGGTGGATTTTGAATTTATTGAGATCATTGATGATAGTAATCCTTATCCAGCCCTGTTGGGAATTGAGTGGGCCATGGAAAACACTACAATCATCAACCTTAAGAAGAGACAAATGACCTTTGAAGGAAATGGTCTGCGCGTTATCATACCCCTAGACCCGTCCCAAGGAGAGAGATATCTAGAACCACTCAGAGACGAAGATCAGGATGTTCTGGAGAAAATTTATAATATCACAGTGCAGGAAGAAGATTATATTGAACCTACTCCTGAAGGTATTATGGATTGGCAGTGTGACAGTTCTTGCATGATGGATTCAGATGATGGTTTAGAGAACTGTCAGAACCGACTATGTGAGCTACATGGCCATAGATGCGCCAGAATTACCAATTCCCTCAGATGGCTTACTGCGCAGCCAAGCACCCTAATTGCTTCTGAGGGTTCAACAGATCCACCAGAGTCCATTATGCCATTACCTACTGAGTTGTTGGCACCCCAGAAGGTGGAAAATATGGATTCAACACTAGGAGTCACCACAACTAGAAGATGGACTGCTCATACGAAGTACCTTTTTAGCTGGGAAGCTTGTGAGGCAGCCCCCCACCTGCGATTTATGGCTCCGCTCCAGACGATGCGCAACAGGTTCAATATGCAGAGTTGGATGCTGGACCACTTCGAGCATTCTTCTATGGCATGGACACTTGTGCCTCGAACAGACTGGGACCCTAGGGGTCGTCATACCCAGGCACCTACAGCAAAAACCCAATACAAGGAGATCGGGCCTCGGCATGCTACTATGTCCCAGGATAAAGAAGTAACCCAAGCCTGCCCGCGCTGGATGATAAAAACCACTACAGGAACGACGCTCACTGTTTGGTTGTGGAAATTGTCTTGATATGCTGAAGGTAATTACCCTGACGGAGGTCCTTATCATGACGCAGCTGTGGTACTGGTTGCAGCGCAGGATAAAATCCGACCGTTTGCCCACAGCCAATTTGACGGCGCCGGTACTTTAATTGCCTGTCCTTCCAATATCCGTCAAAATTTAGTGCCATGGGATTGGAATCTTTGTCATATTTGGCGCCTTCAATGCACATTTATGACCAAAATGATCGGTGGCTTGCATAAGAAGAACCCCAGGAATCAGCATTTCCGATTATGCAGTTTCACAATTGAACCTATGTCCGCGAATCAAGAACTTCAAGACTTAATGAGAGAATTTTCACAAACAAGTCTGAGGAACACTATCCACCCCCCACCTGCACCTGCAGCACATGCGGCAACCCTACCAGGACCGATTCCTCCAATGCAAACACGGTCTGCTAGGAAAAAGTTTAAGCCTGAAGTTCGTTCTAAGCGGAACGAAGACCGACACAAGTGCTCTGGGCAAACATCACAGGATTCCGGAATGGATCCACTTGGTTCAGTAGAAATTCCAAGTGGCGGGGAGGAGCCTATGGCACCACGATGGCCACCATATGTCTCGCCTCTTCGACGAGGAGTCAAATCTCCTCGGCAGCGCAAGCAGTTCACAATAGGTACTCCTTTATTACCAACGGGTGTACAGCTGGTTGGGTCCATGACAGGGAAGATCGACCGGCTTAAGTATTCCGACCATGATACAAGTGATAGTAGCAAGTTTCCATAGTTCAGACCAGAAACATACTTGCAATATGTCAAGTACGACAAGGCAATGTTGATAGAAGTCAAATGGTGGGCTGCCGGCTTGGATCACGCTGGTCTGCTGAAGATGCTTGCCGTTCCCCACTTCGGTCGTGGCCCACAGGTGACCATAGTGGTCAAGTAGCTATTGGCATTAGTTCATGATGGCACCTTATGGATAGGCGACAAGAAAATCCCTATCAATGGTGAGCTCATTTAGAGGATCACTGGTTTACCCAGAGCAGGGCCTAACCCGGAAACCGAGTTCCCATCGAAGCATGAGGATACAAAGCTCGCATAGACCATGAAGGAACGTTTTAGCCTGACAAAGGGGAAACGTGGGTATCACACTTCCGCGATTCAGGAAAACCACATCCATTTTATAGCAGAGCTCCTAGCCTGCAAAGTTATGCGGAAGTGCAGGCCAAATGAAGTACCTGCCCCAGTTATCAAAATTTCTATGAACCGCACCGAGGGTTACATCTACAACTGGGCAGACTACATTGCACATGAATTCTTGGAATACGTTCAAGATGTGCAAGAGAAAGCTAGGTATGCCTCGCTATGGGTTTCCCAGGACAAGAAACACCAGCAGATGACAAATTTTGTGTTCGCTTTCTATATGATGGATATCCAGTTTCACATGGCCAAAAATCCACAACTCAGTCAAAATTTATTCTCCCACTATCATGGCGCAGCTGCTTTCAGTGCCGACATACATCATACCTTCATCCAGGCTCACGCAGATGAACAACATCAATGGTTCAAGTTACCATATGTAGTCACCGAAGGCAATATTCGCGCAATAGTTCAACACTGGCCGGTAGAATGGTTGAAAGATGCAGGCAAGACGCCTCACATCCCCATCCCCATAGTTACCAATGTGGGTGGCGGGCCTAGCAACGCACCACAGTAAGTTCCCCTGGAAGACAGCGAAGAACAGACTGAGTCACAGCAGAATGACAGCAACCACGACGATGAGATGGACACCGATGAAGACGAAGGGAAAGATTTGGTTGAGACTACTCCACAACCTAACAGGCAGGATAATTGCAAGTCACTAGAAGTCGAGGAAGTGGACAGGCCGTGGTCCTAAAAGAAAGTGAAGGCGTCAAAGGAAAAGAACATTGATGACACTACTAGCCTAACAAGTGAGGAACTCGAGGATGCTCTGTCAAAGTCCACTAAAGTCCTTACCAAAAAATGGTCCGATTTCGCAGCTGCATAGTTGCAGGCCATCACTGGTGGCATATCGGAGCTGAAGGATTTAGCAGCACAATCGGTGACTAGCAATGTAGCCAGCAGTACTCCGGTAAGTGCGCAGCCCGACATAAGGCAATGGCCAGCCCGAGAGCACAAGGGCCAAATATCCATGGCTGCCATTATCACAACTGATGTAGCATCTCGTGCAGTGATGACCATGACAGTAGGAATTGACTACACCAAGATGTCCATGGTAGAACTGTATCTCTTCCAGTCCGCTATCGCAAAGGAAATTCAGGCCCGCGACAAATTTTCCCAACTCCAGTTGGATGACACCAAGAAGCAGAAAGAGGACCTCGCAGCGCAATTGGAAGCAACAAAGCAGTGAAAGAGGGACGCAGAATGTAAGCGGATTACATTGGTTCGAGTATTGGATGAAGCATGTCGAAGTCTCCCTGACTTCGACGTGCAACTGGTGGAAGAACCAGAGCAAATACTGGTTAGGTTGAAAGACTATGTGCAACAGTCCCGCAGTGAAATGGAGAAGCTCAAAGTAGAGCATGAGACCCAGATCGTGGAGCTTCAACTCCGCATCCACCCAGAAAGTACACCTGCAGTCAAAGAACAACGCCGCGTAGACATTCAAGCATTTGCAGCAAAAATTTCAGACATTGTGGGCAGCGCATCAAAGCTGTTAGAAGACAGTGTGGAGACTTGGGCTACCCTGCAGGAACATCCAAGAGTTGGGCAACTGCAAGAAACCATTCGGCAGAAACAGGAAGAATTGGACACAGTAAAAGTAGCAATTAAGATTCTACCACCCATGGAGAAAATGATCAAAGTAAAGCGCAGCAACGAACTCCAGCAGGAAATTTAATTATGCAGGGAAAACGCAGCAGACGTGCAAAATGCTATGTAGCCACTTCTTAGCGAAGCAGTTGAATTAAGCACTGCTGTGGACACCCAACTTAAAGTCCTAAAAGAATATGATTCCTTCGCACAGCAAAGGGCTACTGAAACAACAGCCGAGGTACTGTAGGAATTGGTGGAAAAGGAACAGGCCGCTGATAGAATCATCTGTGACCTCAACAAGCAGTATGCTACCCTTGCTGATAAAGTACGTCTGCCAAAAGAACCGCAGAGTGTCCCAGGACGGGGCACTGGTGAGTCTTAGGGGCCTGTTGGGGCGCGCACCCCAACTGTCCTTAAGGAAAATATCTTCGCGGGCCAAAGGAGTTTGTAAGCGGAGGTTGACTCAAAATAGTCTTAGGGGTGTCGGGGGTTGAGTCAAAGTCCTCTATTGTAATAAACCCACGGTTTAATACCAGCGTTTAGGCTTTTGGGTGACCATGGTTTGAAGCCATGGTTTTGTAATAGCACGATGTATAAATAGGCATTTTTGTAAATAAGAAAATTTAGGCTTTTGATGTAAAGAAGGTTAAGGTGAAGCTAAGGCTATTGTTTAAAGAAAGGTTAATTCCAAGCTATGTGCGTGGATGACCTCTGCAGCTGTGTGCGCAGAGGCCTGCTGCTGTGTGCGTGGCTTAAGAGACTGAAGAGATCTGCAGCTGAGTGCACAGATCAGAACTGTGATTTTGAAGAAAGTTGAAATAAAACACAGTTTTGTGGATGTCGCCCCTACACTGGGGGTGAACCACGTTATATTTGGTGTTGTGGTTCTTATGATGTTTCTATTTCTGTTTGTGTTCACGCATTATTAACTATATAAATCTGATAAGTAATATCACTGTTAATAAATAGCTTTGCTGTGAATTCCCTGTAGTGGGTTGAGCAAGTCACTGTATGTTTATTTATCTGCGAAGTTATCTAGATATAAATGTCAGAGCTCTGTGTTTATTGATTATAAGTTTTTAAAGGACAAGGTACAGTAATCTCCCTCTCTGCTTGCAGAAACCTGATTCTGCAGCACCCCATAGCTGTTTCGGGTGAGACTGCAACCTGTTCGCAGGTTGTTGCCGAAAGGGCCAACACTATGGGTCTTTTGTTGGTGCGACACAAAAGGATTAAACCCGAGTCTGCCCTATTTCCCAACATGCAGCTGCAGAGAAGATAAAATGGCACAATAGGAGGGATGAGGCTTATGGCCTCCTGTGTCTGAGTATTTCCAGAGACCTTCTTTTCCATCTTGATGGATTGATATCACCGAATGAAGTATGAGAGAAGCTTGCTGATCTTTTTGGAAAGAAAGATGAGATGAGGGGACATCAAATAAAAAATGAGCTGATTTCTCTGAGTCCAACGAGCTTTGAATCCCTGCAGCTATATTTCTCCAAGTTCAAAGCACTAGTTTTGCAATTGAAATAGTGTGGTATTGAAAAGAAATATGATCAGCTCGTACTAGCCATCCTCTTGAAGCTGGGCCCTGATTATTCAATGTTTGTTTCGACCTTCTATGCTACAAAACTGACAGCTCGAACCTGGAAGATGCTTAGTCTTGCAGATTTCATGGAATCTCTCACACAAGAATAGGACAAGTTGGTGATGATGGGCACCATCAAACCATCCAAAGATCAAGCTTTGATTGCTGGAGATTCCAAGGTGGATTCAAAAGGCAAAAAGAAAGCTAAAAATCCACCTGAGCAAAAGAGAGACAAGAAACAGTCTCTGGAGGATCCACAAGGTCCCAAGAAGAACTACCAGAAGAAGAAGAACAAAGGTGAAATGAACAAGTGTGCATACTGCAATAAGGGCAATCACTCTGAAAGCTCGGTATGAAAAAGTAGATAGACATGCTGACCCAACTCCTAGAGAAGAATGGGATCTCCCTTCCAGAAAGCTCAAAGAAGCGAGAAGGAGGATCAAGTTCAGATGACAGAGAGAGAGTTCATGCTCTAGTTGCTGGCACATCAAGCTCACCCAGTTTTATCATTGATTCTAGATCTTCAATACACATGGTTTCGACTAAGGAGGCTTTGTCCAGTAAAGGACCATCTATTGTACTGGGAGATGACTCTCTCACTGAAAGTAAAGGTAAAGGAAGGATAGATCTTGATCATGGTCAGTTCAGCAATGTGCTGAATGTGCCTGGTCTTGCCTCCAACCTCCTATCAGTGTACCAGATGACCCACACTGGGTCTCCTAAGAAAGTCATATTCTCACCTGATGAAGTTGAGATCACAGAGATCTCAACTGGTAGAGTCATTGCAAAAGGAGTTGCGAATCATGCTCAAAAGGTATACATGTTCGCACACTTCCTACCTTACTCAAACCCCTCTTCTCTTCTGATTCATGCTAATGAAGCAAGAAAGATTTAGCATGAAATATTTGGCCACCTAAACTACAAATATCTTTCTGATCTTAGTGAAAAAGAGATGGTCATAGGGTTGCCTAAGATAAAATTTTCCAAAGGAGTCTGCCAAGGTTGTATCCTAGGAAAACACCCAGAGCACAAATTTGAGAGAGCTAGTCATGAGAGAACCTCTGCACCCCTCGAGATGATCCATAGTGATGTTGCTAGCCCATTCCCTCATATGTCCATGATTTAGGCCAAATATGCATTGACCTTCATTGATGACTTTTCCAGGTATTGTTGGGTTCACTTCCTGAAACACAAGTTTGAAGTTTTTGGCCTATTTAAAGTCTTTAAGGCTTTGGTTGAAAACCAGTCTAGAAGGAAACTCAAGGCCCTCAGATCTGAAAATGGTGGTGAGTATGTCAAGTCTGATTTTATTAATTATTGTGCAGATGCAGGTATTCAGATGCAACATTCTATCCCTTACACACCACAGCAAAATGGTGTTGCTGAGAGGAAGAACATATCATTGAAGGAGATGGAAACATGCATGATGGAGGACAAAAATTTTCCACCAAAGTACTGGGCTGAAGCTATCAAATATGTAGCCTATATCCAGAATAGGGTGCCTCACAAACAGCTTGATGGCATGACTCCCTTCGAAGCATGGAGTGGGAACAAGCCAGATGTGACCCATTTCAGGATTTTTGGCTCAAAGGCTTGGGCTAGAATCCCAACAGAGAAGAGGAAGGCTTTGCAGCCCCAAAGACAAGAGTGTCTCTTTGTTGGATACTCTGAAGATACAAAAGGGTAAAAGTTGATAAATTTGAGCACAAACAAAGCCTTCATTGAAAGGTGTGTTCAGTTTGAAGAAGAACCCCTTGCAGCAGTGGAAGTTGGTGAAGCCTCTTCACCACCTGATCCTCAAGAAGTAAGTAAAGAGTTTGTTGAAAATGATGATTCTGATTTGTTTGATGGAGATGAGTTTATTGCAGACCCTAACATCCCTACAAGGCCAAAATGGGCAGCCAAGACACTACATGCAGCAGGAAATCTAGCTGGGGATCCCAATGACCCAAGAAGTACTAGATCTCAGTTTGAGAGTGGTCTGTGCATGAAGGATCCTATGTTTGCTAAAAAATGCTATTTTATGGTGGAGTCTGATCCTCAAACATATGAATAATCAGTAGGAGATCCAAGATGGAAAACAGCCATGAAGGAGGAGTTCAGTTCACTCCATAAGAGCAACACATGGGAGCTAGTGGATCTTCCCCTAGGGAGAAAACTAGTACAGTGTAAGTGGGTCTATAAGACCAAATTTTCTGCTGATGGTTCACCACTGAAGTACAAGGCCATATTGGTATCCAAGGGCTATTCATATGTTCATGGCATAGATTACAATGAGACTTTTTCCCCAGTGGCAAAGATGGATTCCATCAGGCTAGCTCTAGCCATTGCAGCCTCAAGGCAATGGGAGGTACATCACATGGATGTAAAATGTGCCTTCTTGAATGGAGATCTCACTGAAGAGATATATATGCAGCAGCCTCAAGGTTTTTCTACTAACCCTTCTCTTGTGTGCAGGTTGAGAAAGTCATTGTATGGGCCAAAGCAAGCCCCCAGGGCTTGGTATGCCAAGATCGATAGCTTCTTGCTATCACTGAATTTTGTTCGATGCAAATCAGATCCAAATGTCTATTTGAAGTTAGTTAATGGTTCATTAATGATAATTTTGTTATATGTTGATGACCTCCTCATTACAGGAAGCTCACAGGCTGAGATTGCTTCCTTAAAATGAGCTATGAACCAAGCCTTCTCCATGACAGATTTGGGGCTCTTAAGTCAATTTTTGGGGCTTGAGATTGCTCAAACCAAAGATGGAATCAAGGTACACCAGTCCAAATATGTCTTGGATTTACTAAAAAAATTCAGAATGAAGGATTGCAAAGCAAGAAAAACTCCTTTCCTTTTAGGAGTGAAGCTGGGAGAAGCTGATTCTTCACCTATGGTAAACAATACACTGTATAGGCAATTGATTGGATGTTTATTGTATTTGACACATACTAGAATAGATCTTTGTTATGCAGTAAGTGTGGCTTCTAGATACATGGATCAGCCTCATGAGATCCATTGGAAAACAGCCAAAAGGATCCTTAACTTTGTTCAGGGAACAAGGACACATGGGATCTTCTATAAAGCAAAATATGATCTTGATTTGATTGGATTTACTAACAGTGATTGGGCAGGTGATAGCATAGATAGAAAGTCCACTTCAGGGTATGTGTTCATGCTTGCAGAAGGGCCAATTAGTTGGTCAATCAAGAAACAAAGTGCCATTGCACTCTCATCTACAGAAGCAAAGTACAGAGGAGTTGTTAATGCGGCAACTCAATGTTTATGGTTGCAGGGTTTACTTGGAGAGTGTGGCTTCGAACCAGAGTACTCAACTACCATATACTGTGATAACCAGAGTGCCATTTTAATTTTTAAAGATCCAGTTCAGAAGCAGAGAACCAGACACATTGAGATCCATATGCACTACATCAGAGAACTTGTGCATGATGGCACCATTCACGTACTCTTCTGTTCATCTTCAGAACAAGTAGCTGATATCTTCACCAAAGCATTTTGTGAGAAGACCTTCAGCAATCTCAAATCACTACTGGGGATTGCTGATCATGCTGTGAAAGCATGAGTGAAGACAATATTCTACAATTTTGTTTTACAGTCCATGTTTAAGGGAGGATTTTCCCAAGTTGGTTTTGCCTCTTTCCTTGTTTAAATGGACATGCAGTATGTAAAGGGTGACTAAGCCTTGTTGCTAGGACCTATAATTTTCTGATATATTACTCATAAGTCAGGATTAAGGGGGGGTGTTAGAATAATCAACCCATAGTTTACCCATTTAGACATTAATTTAATTATTTCTGTCTTATTAGCCTAGTTCATGTGTCCCACCTTGTGCAAGTTGTCATTTGCCTATCTATAATGGTAAAACTTGCGTTATTTGACTCATGTAGCACATGGGAGAGATAAAGGAATAAATTATTCTTTATTCCTGGCCTCCTAGGCGCCCTTCTACTTTTTCTGCTTTATTCCCTACTTTTTCAGTGTTTTAAGGCAAAAGGAAAAGCTAGACTAGGTGAGGTTGACTAGTTTTTTGTCCTACACATCCTCCTCTCTTTTCTCCATGCAAAAGCATGTATGAGATTCCATTCCACCACTCTTTAGCTTTCCTAAGCCATTTTTCCAATTCATGAGCTCCATGACAAATTTGGGATCAGCTTTTTACACCTATGGGGGATTTGCTTATTTTTAGTAAGCCTGCTTTATGCTAGATTCGAATTGCTCCTCATGCATTCGAATCCCTGATGTATTTTATTTATTCAAAAACCTATGTTATTAGAGGGTTGGCTATTGTACACTGATTTAATACAGTTTAGTGTTCAGCTCCAATTTTCAGTCTCTTTGTGAGTGATTTTGCATGATCAATTGTTAATTGTTGTGAGTGAAATTAATCTATCACCTGGTTCAATTTCCACACTTCTAAATAATCTATCAATTTTATTTCATTTCCTTTTTTGATACCAAAGTCCAAATTCCATATTTCCTTTGAGATACCTGAAGATCCTTTTAACTACTCTAATGTGAGTCTCTTTTGGGGCAGCTTGAAATATTGCAACTTTTCCAAGGCCTACATCACGTCTGGTCTTGAATATGTTACATATAGAACACTATCGATCATTGATATATATATCCTTTGATCAAATTCTTTGGATTCGTCATCCTTTCTCATCTTACAACTAGTGAACATAGGAGTACTCACAAGTTTGCAATATTCCATCTGAAATTTCTTCAACATTTCCTTGATGTATTTTGTGTGAGCAATAAAAATGGCTTCTATTCTTTGAGATATCTGGAGTCCCAAGAAGAAGGTCAATTCAACGAGTAATGAAATTTCAAATTCTTTTTGCATGTCCTTAGCAAATTTTTGACTCAGTGAATCATCATTAGTTACAAAGATGATATCATCAACATAAACTTCAATGATGAGTATTCTTTCATTGTCGTGGTTGATGTACAAATTTTTATCTGCACTTCCCATCTTAAAATATTGTTACAGTAAGTACCTATCCAATATGGAGTACCAAGCTCTAGGATCTTGTTTTAGTCCATATAAATCCCTTTTGACTCTGCATACATAGTCCTTGTTTTCTGAAAGTTGAAATCATTTTGGTTGTTCGATGTAAACTTCTTCTTCTAATTCCCCATTTAGAAAATATGATTGTACATTCATCTGATACACTTTGATGTCGTTGGAGAAAGCATAAGACAATATCATTCTGATAGCTTCCATTTTGGATAAGGGTGCAAATGTTTCTTCAAATTCTATTCCTTCGATCTGAGCATAGTTTTTACAAACCAATCGAGCCTTGTTTCCGATCACTTTCCCATATTCATTCATTTTGTTTCTAAAAATCCACTTTGTGTTGATCACATTCTTGTTACTTTGTCTAAGAACAAGTTCCCATGTTTCATTATTATCAATTTGATCTATGTCTTCTTCCATTACTTTGACCCACTACTCTTATGTACTAGCCTCTGTAAAAGTTTCTTGTTCAGTTGTAAACAATAGAAATACGTGTACTTGCTAATTTCTTCTGGATAGTCTTCTTCTAGGTCATATTCTAGCATCCATATCACCAATAATTTAATATGATGGATGATTCTTTTGGAACCAGTTCTAAGGTATCTGTTGATCATTTTGTTCTTCTTCTTTCAGCTAGTTGATTATGTTCTTTATCTTCTATGAGTTGTTCTTCCATTTTAATTTTCTTAATTTATTTCTGATGAGAAACTTCCTCTTCTTTATTGTCTGATTCTTCTCATCCTTCTCTGGATGATGTTATTTTTCCCTCATCTATTTCCACATTTATTCTCTCGATCATCTTTTCGTATCTCAAATTGTAGCATTTATAACCTTTCCTTTTGGATGAATATCCAATGAATATGCCAACATCTACTCGAGACCCAAATTTTCCAATCTTCTTATCCTCTATTTTGATATAGCACTTGCTTCCAAATATTATGAAGTGTCATACATTTTCTGCTCTTCCTATCCATAGCTCGTAGGGAGTTTTATCATTTTCTCTTCTGAGTAATCCTCTGTTCAATATGTGTAGTGTTGTGTGAACTGAATGCCCCCAAAATTTGTCATTCAACTTGGATTCATTCAATGCGGTTCTAACCATCTCCATTACTGATATATTCTTTCTTTCATTAATTGCATTTTGTTCAAGTGTTTTAGCTACTAAAAATTGTCTATTTATTCCATGCTCTTCACAATACTTTTTGAATTCATATCAAGTGAATTCTCCACCGTTGTCCGATCTGAGGCACTTGATTCATGATCCTGTTTCATTCTCAACTAGTTCCTTGAATGTTTTGAAAAATCCAAAATATTCTCACTTCCTATTGAGAAGACATAACCATGTCATCCTGGTATAGTCATCAATGAGTAATATAAAGTAATTTTCACCATTCAGTCCTTTTCTATTGGTTGGTTCACACAGGTCGATGTGAACAAGCTCCAAAGGTTTTGTAGAGGAATTCTCTTTCTTCTTGAAATGTACTCTTGTTTTTTTTCCATGTTGACATTGTTCACATACAGATTTAGCAGGCTTTGTGACTTCTGGCATATTACGAACTGCTTGGTCTTTGCAGATTTTTACCAAATTGTCAAAATGTATATGTCTGATTATTCTATGCCAGATCCAACTTTCATCTTGTTTTCCCAAGTGACATTTCTTGGACTCAATCTTATCCAACACGTATATGTTGTTGGAAGTCCTAGTGTTGGGAAATAGGGCAGACCCGGGTTTTATACCTTTAACTTCGCACCAACAAAAGACCCACAGTGTTGGCCCTTTCCGCAACAACCTGCGAACAGGTTACAGTCTCACCTGAAACAGCTATGGGGTGCCGTAGAACCAGGTTTCTGCAAGTAGAAGAGGGATATTACTATACCTTTACCTTTTAATAGATTATAAATATAAATCACAGAGCTTAACATTCACTTATTTAGCTCCACGGTTAGATAAACAAACATTGCCTTGGACAACCCTTTACTGGGAATTCATAGCGAAGTTATTAACTAGTAGTGATATTTACTTATCCGATATATAGATATTAATGCATGAAAGAACACAATAGAAATAACACACAGAACCATGACACAAGATATAACGTGGTTCACCCCCAGTGTAGGGGTTACGTCCACAGAACTGTGTTTTATCAACTTTCTACAAAAACCATAGTTCTGATCTATGCACTCAGCTGCAAATCCCTTCAAGTCCTCAAATCCATGCACATAGCTATAGGCCTCTACGCACATAGCTGTAGATTTCCTTAATCACCCAAAAACCCTCTGCGCACATAGCTGCAGAGGTTGTCCACACACACAGCTGGGACTTAACCTTTTCTTACAAAATATCCTTAGCTTTGCATCAATTCATCTTACACAAAAATACTAACCTTACTTCTTTACAAGAGTGCATATTTATACAATGCACATATTACAAAACCATGGGCACCCTGAACCCTAAACCCTGGACTTAAACCATGGGTTTATTACAAAAAGAGAACTTTTACTCAACCCTGACACCCCTAAGACTATTTTGAGTCATAACTCCGCTTACAAATTCCACAAAAACCGCGGAGTTACCAAAAATAGGGACCGTTAAGGTGTGCACCCCAACAGGCCCCTAAGACTCACCAGTGTCCCGTCTCGGGACACTCTGCCGTTCTTCTTGTCCACGAACTTTGTCGGTGAGGAGAGTGTACTGCTTGTTGAGGCCATGCATAATATTGTCAGCTACTTTCTCCTTTTCAACCAACTCCTGCAATACTGTGGCTGATGCTTCGCTGGCCTTTTCCTGTGCAAATGCATCATATTCCTTCAACACTTTGAGTTGGGTGTCCACAGCAGTACTCAACTCGAAAGCTTCGCTGATAAGTGGCTGCAGAGAATTTTCCACTTCTTTTGCTCTTGTCGTGCACGACTCAATTTCCTGCTGGAGTTTGTTGCTTCGCTTGACCTTGAGAATTTTCTCCATAGGCGGTAGAGTCTTAATTGCCACTTTTACTGCATCCAACTCTGTATGTTGCTGCTTGATGGTTTCTTGCAGCTGTCCGACTTTGGGATGTTCCTGTAATGTGGTCCAGGTTTCAACACTATCTTCTAGTAGCTTTTCTGCGCTACTCACAATATCTGAGATTTTTGCTGCAGAGGGCTGAATGTCGGCTCAACGTTGCTCCCTAACCTCTGGTGGGATCTCCAGGGTGAGGCAAAGTTGAAGCTCTGAAATATGAGCCTCATGTTCTGCTTTGAGATTCTCTATTTCACTGCGAGACTGTTGTGCGTATTTCTTCAGCCTGACTAATCTTTGTTCTGGTTCTTTCTCCCGCTGCATGTCGAAGTCAGGAAGACTTCGGCATGTTTCATCCAAAATTCATACCAGTGTAATCCTCTTACATTCTGCATCCCTCTTTCGCAGCTCTACTGCCTCTAGCTGCGCTGCGAAGCCCCGCTGATGACTTATGACATTTTCCAACTACATTTACGAATATTCGTCTCGTGCCTGGATTTCCTTCATAATTGCAGACTGACAGAGATGTAGCTCCGTCATGGATATCTTAGTGTAATCTATTCCAACCTGCATACTCATCTTCTGTGGATGTCAAAGTCCACAGAAGCTCTGTCGGGCCGAAGCGTTCCTTCATGCTTTGTGCGAGCTTTGTATCTTCATGCTTTGAAGGAAATTCAGTCCCCGGATCAGGCCTTGCTATTGGTGAGGCTGTGATTCTATGAATAAGCTCACCATTAATAGGAATTTTCTTGTCTCCTATCCATAAGGGACCATCATGTACTAATGCCAGCAGTTGTTTCACCACTATGGTCACTTGTGTACTGTGACCAAAATGGGGAACATCGAGCATCTTTAGCAGACTAGCTCGATCCAAGCCAGCAGCCCACTGTTTTACTTCTAGCACTGTCGTAGCAGTTTCTAGATATTTGACAAAATGCAGGTATCGTGCTGGAGCGAACTATGGAAAATTTCCACTGTTGTTTGTGTCGTGGTCGGCATACTTAAGCCGGTCGATTTTCCCTGTCATGGTCCCAACCAACTACACACCCGAAGGCAACAAAGGGGTGCGTACTGTGAACTTCTTGAACTGCTAAGGTGGCTGAACTCTTGGTCGAACTGGTGGAATATACGGGGGACGTTTTGGGGCAATGTTCTCATCTTCTATAGGTGGGGCTTCTGCTAAACCGGACGGAGGCATTTCAGGGTCTTCTGGCGTTTTCCCTGATTGCTTGTGTCGGTCTTCGTTGTGCTTAGAACGCACTTCAGGCAGATCATGTCTGCATGGGCAGAGTCGGCGCTGGTGGAGTTTCTTCATGGGGTGCAGATGCAGATGGTTGGTTGAAAAGGTGCGGCAAACACGTCTGCTCAAACTCTCTCACCAGTTCCTGGATCTCACGATCGGTTGAAATGGATGCAATTAGAAAACTCAAGAAGCTGAAGAATGCAAACATCGTGGATATGAGTGACTTCTTATAGAATCTATCCATGAAATATGTCATAACTGTGCATTGATGGCACCAAATCGGACAGAGATCTTGTCCAAATGGTGGTAGATTTCCCAAAATCACATTAATACGGGCAGTTAATACAGAGAACGTACCGGCACTGCCAAATTTGATTTCTTCTAATGGTCGTTTGTTTAGCTCCGACAGACCTTTCTTTCTTCGGCACAGGCAGTAGCTATGGCTGCACCCTAATACAGACATTTGACACCTCTGGACACCATTTGCGACAGGGAGTCAAGCTTCAACCCACGACAGAATGTCATACACGGCTTTGATGATTCCTCTTATTTCGAGGATATTCATCAGACATAAGTCCTGATACTTATGGAGAAGTTGGGTCGCTTTGCTTACCGTGTCTTCATCTCAATAATCTCCACTGGTAGCACACTTAGGCTGGTCTTTTGATCCAATGTTGACTGTCCGCGTCTTTAGGAACTGAGTCACTACAGGAGCTTTGACTGCTGGTCCTTGTACGTCACAGTGTGCTTCTGACTGAGGAATAGCACTATTGCGTAGATCATCATCCTCATCAATTGCGAGGTTATAATGTGCGACTCCTTGAACTTCTTGTGCTTTCCAATCTGGCCAGTATTTTACTACTTCTTGAGCATCCAATACCTTAGTATGAACCAACCGGATAGCTGCATCTAAAGCTGGACAAACTTTATTAGTAGAAAAGGTAAGCACAAAACTATCAACAAGACAATCCCAACTTATAGTATCCTGGTGAAGCTCAGCCTCCGCATACTAATTCTTTGCTATCGGTTCTAGAGTATGCACAAACTGATGTACCCATTCTTCATGAGGTACATGCTGTCATGCGTCGTAGCATTGTGCCAAATGTTCCTGAGGATTAGTCTTTCCATCAAGCCTGCTTTGGATCTCCTAGGGCTGATCCATAAATCTCAGGCGAAGGAACTGCTGATAAGCTTTCCAACTAGGAGTGTTCTTCCTATGGCCAGTCCACCATCTGGCTACTATAGCTCTGAATGCGGAATCCAAAGTCTCCATTTTTTGTGAGTCTGGTATCTGGGCCGAGAATTGCTTAATAAACTCTTCTGGGTCTGTCGAAGCATCAAAAATAGGTAAGGGTCTTATCTACGAGCTAAGCCATCTAAGAGACTTGGTAATTCTTGCACAACGGTGGCCATGTAGCTCATACAATCTATTCTACCAATTCTCTAGACCATCATCTGAATCCATCATGCAGGAGCTGTCACACTACCAATCCATAATACCTTCAGCATTAGGGTCAACATAATCTTCTTCCTTCGCTGTGATATTGTATATATGGTCCAACACATCCTGATCTTCATCTCGGAGGGGTTCTGTGTACCTTTCTCCTTGAGAAGGATCCAATGGGACTATGACTTTCAAATCTTTTCCTTCGAAAATCATCTATCTCTTCTTAAGGTTAATAACAGTAGCATTTGCCATTTTCCACTCAATACCTAACAAGGATGGATAGGGATTGTTGTCGTCAATGATCTCAATAACTTCGAAGTCTGCTACAGTACATACACCATCAATATCTACTGGAAAATTAGGGATTCGTCCTAGGTGCACAATCTTCTGCTAATTGGCTAATCTCAACTGTATAGGGGACCAGTCAAGGGTAGGTTTTCCCATTTGTTCCCAGGTCTGTTTGGTTAAGACATTTACCTCTGATCCTAGATCCAAAATAACATTAGTCATATCATACTCTCCTATCTGAGCATTCAATCTCATTTCCCTGCCAGTTCTTCTGACTCTATTAACAGGTTTTTCCTGACCAGTACTTTGCTGAGGTTCACAGGAACTAATAAATTTCTGCAACTCACTTAAAGCATTCTGATTTCTTAGAAGTTTCAGACAGCTTTATAAAAGGGAGGACAATGTAGTTACTTTATTTGGCGAAGCTTCTTATGGTGGCGACTGCTGCTGATGTGGCTGTGCAGGTGCGACTGCTGTGCTAGAATCCACAAAATCTTGCTTGGATTCCATGAATGTCTCCTTTTCTCTTTCAATATCAAAGGTGGGGATCTTCAAAAGGGCCTTACGAACCCAAGCCTTGTCAAGCTATTTCTCGGCAGGCTGTATATGCGTTGTAGCTCCACTTCTGGTGACAACATTAATGGCTGGGGAAGGTCTCTGCTTGACTGAAATCATATGAAGATTCTGAGTAGGGGCACTCTTTCTTTCCTTAATCTTAGCTATCAACTGCGGGCACTGCTCGATCACATGATCTACTACCCGGCAATACCGACATGTCATAGTGGGGTTCCGACAGTCGCGAGCCAGATGTCCAGCCTGGTTACAGTTATAACACACCACCTGATCGCGTCCTCTACTAGCCATACCACCATGACCACAGCCTCCAAAACCACCTCTACCTGATGCACCACCGTGATATCCATAGCCGTCATTACTCGGTCCCTCATTTTGTACCCGATAGGCATCGTAGGTGCGTTCTCTCATGAGGTCATAACTACAACACTCATCTTCATTATGTCCTACAAACTTACAGAATTTGCAGTAAGGGTTCTTAGGGACTTGCACATACCTCTGTAGCAGATAGCAATTCTCAGGTCGATGCTGGCCAGTTGTCCGATAGATCTCACAATAGAGAACAGTAGGGTTGAACGGGTTTGGTGCACCAGTATTCAGGTAATTCCTTACCACATGGCATTGTTCCTTGTCGTGACCTTCTGTCTGACATTGTGTGCACCAAAGCTCTTCACGAACGGTTTTTCTTTTCTTCATATCGCGAAGCTCTAGAGCCATCGCTGCCAACTGCACTTGGATTTGAGCAATACTAGAGTTGTCCTCGATAGGAGCGGTTTCAAGCTTCATCGCGATTTCCAGAGCCTCATGCTGGTCAACAACCTTTTGTTGCATGAGTAGAGTTCTGATATGTGGGAGCAATGCTGCAATAAACCATTCCTTGTGTTGCGCAGGTCCAATGGGGAAACTAACTTGGTCTAGCAGAAATTTTAATCTTTGATCAAAGTCCCACACTGATTCTCCACGCTTATGCTGAATCTCTTTCAACTCCATGATACACTGTGACTCTGATTTTGGCTTCTTAAATTCCTTTATCATTGTTGCTTTTATATCAGGCAAGGCATGGTTCTGAGTGCTGGAGAACTTCATGAACCAGGTTAGAGCACGGTCTTTGAAAGAAGTAACCAGCTGCGCTCTTTTTGTATCTTGATCCATAATGGACTTAGCAGTCCATACTGCTTCACATAAAAACCAGAACTGTTCTAGATCCTCTGATCCAGTTCCTTTGAAAACAGGTAGCTTAATGTCATCATGCATATGGGCCATAGTGGATCTAGGGGGGGATGGAGGGGGACTGGGAGTAGGCGGGGGGGAACTTACTGGGGTATACTGACCTGTGACAGGAATACTCAGGCTAGGGTGACTTTAAGATAGCGACGGGTTCTCAGGGATAATAGGTCTTCGCTGCGGGGTTACCGGAGGGTTTCCAACAGAAGGGGTTTCTTCGGGTTCTGAATCGGCAGGATTTACAGGGGAATACTCGGTATGCTGAACCTGGGAATAGGATCCAAAATATGTCTTGTACCTTTTTCCACTTCACAGCAAACCACTTTGCTCGTCGAAGGTATTTTCACTTGCAAACATAGGTTAGTAATACTAACTCTAACAGTCTGATTCAATTAGCAATATACCTTTTTAAACCAATAGCATTTTAATTCTCAAACTAAATGAATTCAAAAACTTACCCCTTGGTCCATTGAAAAACTGTTGCTCAGCTTCACTAAAGGAAGTACTCGTGTCGATGGTGAACTCCATCACAAATGCTTCAATGGTTCACGTTGTCCAAAAATCAATAGCGCGGGAGATCTTGTTGTTCACCCTTTTTAGTATATTAATTCTCGCGGGGTCCAAGCAGGAAACTGATGTTCTTGGAAGTTCATTCTTCTCTCTGTTAACTTGGATAACCACTGGTGCAACTCTATGTAGATACTAACAAAGAAAATCTCATAAACATCACAAAAAACATACCTCTGTAAAAAGTTGTTTGCACTACGACGCGGATCTTTGTTCTCTTGTGGCGAATTTCAGATAAGTCTCATCAAGCCAATCATCGATTTCCTTCACAGAGGGTCTCCAGAACATAGCCCTCAAGGTACAACGTAAACCCCTCTTGAGAAGATACTGAGTTTAACCGGCAACGGAACCAATTTTTTGGGAAATAGGGCAGACCCAGGTTTTATACCTTTAACTTCGCACCAACAAAAGACCCACAGTGTTGGCCCTTTCGGCAACAACCTGCGAACAGGTTGCAGTCTCACCCGAAACAGCTATGGGGTGCCGCAAAACTAGGTTTTTGCAAGCAGAAGAGGGATATTACTGTACCTTTAGCTTTTAACAGATTATAAATATAAATCACAGAGCTTAACATTCACTTATTTAGCTTCGCGGTTAGATAAACAAACAGTGCCTTGCACAACCCTTTACTGGGAATTCACAGCGAAGTTATTAACTAGCAGTGATCTTTACTTATCAGATGTATAGATATTAATGCATGAAATAACACAATAGAAACATCACATAGAACCACGACACAAGATATAACGTGGTTCACCCCCAGGGTAGGGGTTACGTCCACAGAACTGTGTTTTATTCAACTTTCTACAAAAACCACAGTTCTGATCTGTGCACTCAGCTACAGATCCCTTCAAGTCCTCAAATCCACACACACAGCTGCAGGCCTCTGTGCACACAACTGCAGATTTCCTTAATCACCCAAAAACCCTCTGCGCACACAGATGCAGAGGTTGTGTACACACACAGCTGGGACTTAACCTTTTCTTACAAAATAGCCTTAGCTTCACATCAATTCATCTTACACAAAAAGCCTAACCTTACTTCTTTACAAGAGTGCATATTTATACAACGCACATATTACAAAACCATGGGCTTAAACCATGGGCACCCCGAACCCTAAACCCTGGACTTAAACCATGGGTTTATTACAAAAAGAGGACTTTTACTCAACCCCTACACCCCTAAGACTATTTTGAGTCATAACTCTGCTTACAACTTCCACAAAAACTGTGGAGTTACCAAAAATAGGGACCATTAAGGTGTGCGCCCCAACACCTAGTGGCTATGGCTACTAACTTCCCCGATCTTTGCTTCCTTATTTTGCATCCTTTTGAGTTGAAGGTGAGTCTATATCCTTGATCACACATCTGAATGATTCTTAGCCGATTATGCTTCATGTTGTCTACAAGCAACACATTTTCAGCCAGAGAGTTTTTACTTCCAATATTTAATGTGCCCTTCCCCAATACTTTTGCTGAATTGTTGTTCCCAAAATATACAGATCCTTTATCCTTTTCAATATTGAAAAAAACACTTTTGTTACCTGCCATATGCTTGGAGCAACTGCTATCAACATAGCATTTACCAGAGCTGTAATTCTAGGCATGAAGATAAATTCCATATTGATAGTTGTTATTGCATTTGATCCATACCTTGTTGGACATTTCCTCATTTCTTACTGTTGCTATCTTCATTCTACAATCTATGGATATATGTACAAAGTTCTTACACTTGTAACATTCTATTTCTGATCTCAAGGGACCAAATGTGTTACTGTATTGTGGTTGTCTAAGGCTTGCATGGTTATTTCTTGTTTCAAAAGTTCTTATTTGAATGTTTTTTACATATTTGTGTCCAAATATTCCACATGTAAATTAATTCCCATAAAAGAGGTATCCATACCTGGGAACATATGAAGGAAGCGCTCTTCTGAGATCTGGTCTTTATGATGGGCCTCCTTTTGATATGGGTTGTTCTAATTGACATTCGATCTCTTCTTCATTTGTGGAGTCCTTGACAACTTCTTCATAACTTCTTGGATTCTCTTCATTATATTTCATCATCGAGATGGATGCTTCATTCGTATTCTTCTTCTATCCTATACCGGTGTTTTCGAATAAGGGATTCTGATTGCTGGTGATTTGTTCTAGAATCTTTCATCTGTTTTAATAACTCTTCTTGATATATTTCATCTTCAATTTGTTCTTTGGAGATCCTATCTCATCCTCACTGATTTCTTTTCTTTTATATTTTCCATTTGTTTTTCAGTAAGAGAGTCTTTGATTATTTTTGGCTTCTTCCAATTTGGTCTTCATTTCAACAATAGTTTTCTCAAGCCATTGTGCCTCTTCCTTAAGCACCCTTTTCTCCTTCTTGTCTTTCTTCAGCTCTTTCAAGGAACTTATAAGTTCTTCCTCAAGATCTACTTCTCCTTCAGCTTCGGATCCTTCATCACCATTAAGATCCTAATTTTAGTTTATTTCCATAAATAGTACCTTATATGGTTTACCGTCATCATCAATATCACTGCCATTTTCATTGTCGGAGTCACCACTGGATGAGTTGTTGTCCGTTTTTGTATAGAGACATTTCTTCTTTGCAAACTTCCCTCTATTCTTGTTCTTGTAATTATTGTACTTCTTGTAGGGTTTGAAGTTGTCATCTTCATCACTGTCTGAGTTCTTTGCATATGGAACTTTAGCATCAAAATGACATAACTTTCCACATGAGAAGAATTTAAGAGGTAAATTACCTTTGTATTTTCCAGTTCCTCTCTTCAATGTCCAAACAAAGTTAGTTATTTATTCATCATTAGATTCATCACTTATTGGAATTTCCTTTGTTGATTTGTTCTTCCCATCTTGTTTGGAGGAGAAATTAAATGTTGCTTCCTTTCTTGATGTGTCTTCTTCTTCAATTATCGTTTCATAATCCACAAGAGTCCCATGTAGTTGATCAATCGTCATAGTCTTCATATATGTTCTTTCTTCTAGAGAAAATATCTTAGGATTGAACCTTTTGGGAAGAGTCCTTAGAAATTTTCAAACAAATATGGCCTCATCAACTTCTTCACACAAACCTCTGATGGTATTCAAAATTTGATCCACTTGAAGAATGTAAGTTGCGATGTCTTCGTCCTCATTCATCCTTAGATGTTCAAATTGACCTCTGTATGTTTGAAGTTTGGATTATTTAACTTTACTATCTCCTTCATATGTGGTTTGGGGTTTGTCCCACATTTCCTTTGGAGAGGACAAGCTCATCACTTTGTTTAAGACAAATTCATCAATAGCTTCTAAAAAGGTGATTCTTTGATTTTACGTTGTTGTTGTATTGAGCCAACTCATTTGCATCTACTGGTACGGTCATTGGTATCTTGTACCCATTTTCTATACTTTGCCATATTTTTATTCCTTGAGCTTCTATGTATGATCTCATCTTGATGCTCCCTTTGACCCATCAAACAAGGGTGATCTAGTTTTTCTTTGTTTAGAAAAATCTCCCATGACTACCTTCTAGCGATTAGACTCTTCTTGAAGGAACCTGCTCTAATACCATTTGTTGAAATACTGAGAGGGGAGGGGGGTGAATCAGTATTTGCACAATATAAAAAAATTAATCACAAGCAATGTATTGATCACCAATCACATCATATCATCAATGTACATAAAAATAACAAGCTACAGAGTACACAATAATTTTGTACGTGGAAACCCAAGTCCTGGGGGTAAAACCAAAGAATTCTTTCAATAATAGTTTTCCAAAAATAACTCGAAGGAGGAAACAACCCCTTTATTACAATGACTTCATTTTTCCAGCTACAACTGGAAGGAGGCTACAACCCCCTGATTTACAGGCTACAACCTAAAGGAATATTCAACTCCCTAGTTATATGGATACAACTGGAAGAAGGCTACAACATCCTTTCCTTGCCCCATCCTGCAACCCAAAAGAAAAACATTGTTGAATCTATGGACCTATCACACACAAATCCCTAAACTTGTTATTGCTTATAACCTATTCTCTCTGATCACTGGCAAATATATCACTTCCACACACTGCTTGTGTACATCCTTTTACACCTTGTCTTACACAATCACTGAAGTAAATATGCTCTTCTTTTACTAAACATCATCATAGGTTATCTTCAAATAAAACTATCATCATAGGATATGCACCATCTCCATAGGGTATGCATCCTCATCATCAAATATGCATCCTCATAATCTTAGTGTGCATCGTGTATGCATCATCAACATCAAGTATACATCATAGTGCATCGGACAACATCATCACACTATGGTATGCATGTACATCATATTGTATAGGAGTGCATCAACATCATAGAGCATACATCATTATCAAATGCATTATCATCATAAAGTGTATCATATCATAGCCTCCATAATTACTTCAAATATATATACCAATATAGAGGCCCACATACTAAGATAAAAGATGAACTCTATCCATGAGAGACATGTGCCATCACAAGAGAAACTTAGAAGCATGAACCATACTTTTTTGAAGATCACAATATGAATAAATAATAGACAAACTCAAATAAACTCTAGATAATTTCATCACATATCCCTCGTGACAATCTTTCCAATGAGCCAAGAATTTTGTAATTACGATTCTATCTGAGATAGTTATGCCAATTTTAGTGAAGATGCCCAAAACTTTCTCCTCCACAAAGTTTCGCACTTTTCTCCAAGAGTTGTGAAATGCCAAAGATAGAATTGATTGATGAAAAAATGAAATATTATATATTCTATTTATATAGGTCATGGATGAAAGTTAGTACCTCAAACTGGGTCGATGCAATTCAAAATTACAAATAATTAAATTCTCTTTTGTTTGGTCAGCTGACCCAAAAAGGCGGGGTACACCAACTCCAAAAATTCATATCTCTTCAACTGTATGGAGTTAGAAGATGTTCCACATATCAAAGAAAATGGATTGACAATGACTATCTACTTATGATGGGTTTATTTTCAAATTCTTGGTATAATACCCTTAAATTCTCCAATTTTTCAGGAATTCAAATATTCCACACATAAAGGTGCCAAAGACCATGTTACCTTATGCATAAGTTCCAATGTCAAAGGATTCAATGGACATCATCAAAGGCATGAGAGATTCAATGGAATTCACATCCACATACTTAACATCAATAAGGAGGAGGTCTCCATCATATAATCATCATATTAAGGGTATCAAGGACACTAGCACCACTAAGGTGTGGGGGTTCCTAGACACCTCCTAGGGTACCACGACCTCATTAAAAACACAAATGACCAAATAATGGGTCATTTGGACTCTTTGAATTTATACACTTCTTCAACCAATGAAGGAAACTTTCTAGGGTACTAGGGCATAGGTTTTGGTACTGGGGAATCCAAATAAACAACTAGGGAACCATAGAAATAACTAAGGGGAACTTCAATGCTCTAAAGGGTGTACAAGGATTTTGGCATTGTCCCAAGGTATCCAAGGGATTCAGACATGGGCTTGGACAAGGTCAAAAGGTATCCTTTGACATTGACAAACTTCTAACCCTAAAGGTACCCTCAAGGGGAACCAAGACACATCGAGACACACTTCTTGGCATCAATGGAAATTTAGTCAACAATCTCCCCCTTTGTCATTGATGAAAACTTCAAATATCCCCATTAGAAAGAGCTTCCTTTTTTCACAAATATCCCCCTTTGATCATCCTTCCTTTACCTTCCTTTTTCAACTTTTTCTCCCCCTTTGGCATCAATGGAAAAGGGTACTCCTTGTAATATTACTGCTCCCCTTGTCATACTAATGTGTTGTTAAAGATGGATCAATTCAATTAGGAGATAGTATGACTCCCAATTTTTCTTGGACGTACTCAAAAGGCTCTCTTGGGAGAGGCTTCATAAATATGTCTACAATATGTTCTTTTTTTCCCAATAAATTCCAACTTGATATTATTTTCTGTGACTTGTTCCCGAAGAAAGTGAAACTTGATAGCAATGTGCTTGGTCATGGAGTGCATGACTAGATTCTTGGAGATACTGATGACACTTGTATTGTCACATAGAATTGGAATTGGCTCATCACATGTCATGTGTATGTCTTGCAATGTTTGCTTCATCCAAATAATCCAAGTACAACAAGTTGTTTCTGCTATATATTAAGCTTTGACGGTTGATAATGACATTTAAGACTATTTTTTTATCGACCAAGCTACTAGACAATTACCAAGAAAGAATGTCATTCCACTGGTGCTTCTTCTGTCATCAACAAATCCTACCCAATCTGCATCTGAATAAGGTATCAATGTTAGCTCATTTCCTTTTGGATACCAAAGTACAAAGTCCATATTTCCTTTGAGATACCTGAAGATCCTTTTAACTACTATAATGTGAGTCTCCTTTGGGGCATCTTGAAATATTGTAACTTGTCCAAGGCCTGCATCACATCTGGTCTTGTGGATGTTACATATAGAATACTATTGATCATTGATCTATAGAGCCTTTTATCAACTTCTTTGGATTGATCATCCTTGCTAACCTTACAACCGGAGATCATAGGTGTTACAGAGAGAAACTTGCTATGGCTTGGTGTGTACCACAACATACTGAATGACCAGAAATAAATCCTTTCCAATATACAAGAGAAATAACAACATCTAACACCAATTGATATGAATCGTATATTATTTTGGACGGTTGATGTATATCCCCTTTGAGCTTTTCCAGCACACTTGCATTCACAATTCATTCTCAACAACAACAAACAAGACAAGCATAATATATGCCAAAGTGTAAGGTCTACTCTAGCATACATAAACCATCATGTATAAGAAAATAAATACATTCATGGATACAATATTCATATTTATGCACATGTATTACATAGGAAATGGATATTTCTATTAAAAAAATAGAGATACAATAGTGACAAGCTCTATCGACACTTCTTCGAACAGGAGAAGCCGAGTCCTCCACCTGGGCCTCCACAAATTCAATCCTTCATCACAATGGCAAGCTTATAAAGAAAAGGAAAACTTGGGAACAGGGATATTTTAGGGGAGATATTTATCCCATTGGGCTATTTTTCCATGTTTTTCTACAAAAAAGATTCACCATTTTGCATTTTTTAAAGCCTTGTTTTGCCCAATTTTGATGGGGTGAAATTTTTTCACCCTAAAAATTGCCAAATTATTATATAAATGATATAAAATCCTTGGAAATTAACATATTTTTTGAAAAATATCGCAAAACATTTTATAGTTGGCCTTTTAATAATTGGTAAGATTCGCCAACATTTATACACTTTTAAATAAGTACGGATGCTTAAAATCATCCCTGCTTGGGAAGAGAAGCACTATGTGCTCCAAAGGGACAAAGGGATGCAGACTCAAGCATAAACAAGTGAGGCAACAATGAACTATAGCTTCCTTTCTCTCAAGATTCTCCTTCTTCAATGTATCCAAGAGGCTCAATATATAACACTCCAAAATAGGCAATGGAGGGTCGAGTCTGATAGTTCTCAAGGAATATGGAAGTCCAAGAGTCAAGTTATTCGAGACTCTATGAGGAAAACTCCAAAAAAAAAAATTCTTCATGCACATTTCTTGATGTACACAGGTTTTGGATTAAAAGCTGTGTGTACACACGGATATTGCTTTAAAAGTCGCGTATACACATAAACAGGTGTTTTTGGGGACTTGCTTGGGACATCAAAGAATAATATGAGAAAAAGGGGTCCAAGAAGTCTGCAGAGGGACATGGAAAGCCATAAATATGATATCTACTAAGTGTGGTAAAATTAACTATAACATATTCCCCCTAATGTGTGAGGTCAAAGGGGTAACATGATGGCCGGAATACATTATATCCATCCCAGAAGAGGAGTAATGAAGAACTAGCTGGAAGAACCAACCACTCCTCAGTACAATACAATGATAAGTCTCTACATATGACTGCAAATATACATATAGTAGTCCCAGATACAAAAGAGTACAATGGCCATGAATATGCATGATATACAAATGTCATGTGTGGTCATCGCCACATACAATATACAATGGACAAGATCTCACTAGTGGATGAAGATATCTGATAATATACTAGAATATGGTCATGAGAGATGACATGTCATAAATAATGGCATGATCAAGGAGGTAGCATATGTGTAATTCCACCACTCTTAGAGGTCTTCTAGGAAAACCGCTATGAGTACATGTCCCATCACACGAATAAAGGTGTCGAGGTCGAACATGATGGTCCATTGTATGATTACCCATCATTGATGTATACCAAAAACAAACACGAGATATTCCACCGATAACGATAATGGGAGTTAAGGTATAGAGTTCAATATAACAAGTATGAATAGATTTGTTGAGGTGGAACACTTGAAAGAATCCATCGATCAGGGGACATTGATGTATTCCCAAAACTATCTATGGTGAGAGAACCTACCATTGATGAATGTAACTATCAAGGAACTCAAATGGACTCTAGAATCCTATTCCATAATAAATGATCTGAATTTGATGGAATGGAATCCGCTAGAAGGAGGGAATTAGGGCATCCCCCATCAACCAACAAGAGGTACTCAACAACGCTAGATAATGTGGAAGAACTAAAATGAACAAGATGTGCATGAACCGGTAACTGTATCAGGAATGGATGACATGCAAATTTAATATAATCAAGGAATGGTCGACTCAGGATAAAATTTCTTCAAACAAGAGCATAAGGAAAATAGTGACTGAAAATAGGAAGCATAGACTCGATATGCAAACAGGGACATCTCTGTGACATCTGGAGGCATCAAAAGAGGCTCCATAGGGACTAGAAGCATAACTAGTCGGTGGAGAAAAATCAGAGTAACGAGTAGAGCTCCTATAGTCATACTAACAACCCATCCAATGGATGTGATATATAGTGCTATTTTAGAAGGAGAGATGACTCGATAGCTACCAAAGATAATATCATTTCCTGTATGGATTTTTATGTTTTTTTATTTTTTTGGAATTTTTTAGATTTGAAAAGTTGAAAAAGAATAAAAGTGCTTATAGTATAAATCTAGGAGGATATGAGTGTTGTGGGAAATCAAACTAGTTCCAAGAAGTGGAACATACCTATGCTCAATGCAAGGAAGCATGTGTAGGATAGGGACACTTGGGGGAAGTTCTCCTCCTGAGAATGGATGATCAAGCTGCAAAGGATATGTAAAAGGCTGTGCTTGGCTAGGATTGAGACAAACTTGGGGTACATGGCTTATAAATATGAAGCAGGGAGCTAGCGTAAAGCTCAATAAAGAAAGAAAAACTCATGAAATGCAATTACAACTTGATATACAAGGGAGTCCCTATGGGGGATGGCCATCATAAATTTTAGGAAGAGTATGAAGCCCTTGCTCAAGGACATGGCCAGAATATAAGGGACTCCCAAACCTAAAGGAGAAATATCAGCATGGGTACCAAATAAAAAACAAGATCTAACTAGGGCACCCGTGTATAGGAAAGCTCTACCACTTACATAATGCCACTTATAATAGTAGTATGAAGGTTACCTGACATCATGAAGTGGGTTCATACCTAGATTCAAGGAGAAATGGTCATAAGGAAATGCATAATGCAAGCGTATATGGAGTCCTAACCTACATTCCAATTTGAAAGTATACCTGCCATGGGAACGAACAAGTCAAAGCCTCTGAGAGAGTGTATACAAAATGGACCCTACATGACAATAATATTAGTCCAAAACAGCTGTAAACAATCAGTAAAGAGTCCAAAATATAGGGTATAGGGATGATTGATCATGACAACTTCATTCAAAACAAACAGTTCGGTGGATGATGAGACATAAGAAGGAATGTAAGGTGTAGACCCAATGTTCACGTATCGACTACCACCCCCATGAGGGTGAACACTAGTGTTAAGACCAGATGAAGGGAGTGAAAATCCTCCACAAATAGAGTAGAGGATGGAATATGAACACTCTCAAATCTATGAGAAAGGTAAGGGGCTGTGGTGCCCCCGGATCCTACATGAGGGTCCGCACTAGAACCTGGAGCGAGTGACCGGGATACTAGTCGTGATATCAGGCATGTTTAACATAAAGGACCCAAAATCAAGAGAAAATAAATATACTCAAGTAACCTTGATCACTAAATCCAACTAGTGCAAAAAGAGAACACTCCTAAGGAAATCAAAACAAAAATGCAAGCAAGCGAAGAGGAGGATAAGGGAGCTCCCGAATGCAGCATGTGTGTCTCTCCTAGGAGAGGCTTGAAGCTCCCATACACTACAAGTTGAGGTGTGTAACCAATTATAGTGGCCCTCATCTTCAACGCATAAAGAGACTGTGTTGTCCGATCCCTACCTGGCTAGGACACTCACAGAATAACCTCTCCAAGTACCCCCTATGATACCTAGTTAATTAAACTAAGGTCACCCAAATATAACCAATTCTCAGGTGGACATTTACAGCTGATATCTACCATATGGATAGGGTAACAAATCGCGAAGCTCAAAAGCACCAACCGGTACCTCAAAAACCCCCAAATACGAATAAGATCCTGGAAATATCTTCGACACTCATAGAAAGTGGCTAGGGGATATCCCAACTACAATCATGTACAATGCCTCGTGCTTAACTCTTGTGTAAGAGGAGCCTCCTAAGAACACTAATTATACCAAGGATTCCACTCTCTCACCTAGATAGACACCTACTTGTTTTTTTAGTAGTCTTAAAGAATTTAATCACAATGAACTGTTCCAAGACTCTAAAACCTAATCTTATTGATGTACCCTATCAAAGAAAAATGTGTAATTCATTTTAAATTAAGTGTTGATTTTAGGGGTTCTTATTACTCAAAGGATATGACCATGCAACTAATGATGTTATGACTCAGCAGTGAAAGTAAATGTGCAAACCTAACAAACAATGCCAAGCGAAATTTTGTCTAAATGAGAAAATGGGGTATGCCACTACATGAGGTGCATAAAAATTCATTCCTTTCTAAATGCCAATGCAATCCTTCTGTTGAGGCCTGGAAAATCGCAGGCGACAACAACAAGGGATTATCCCCAGTAAACATTCCCAACTAGCCCATTACCGTTTGGTATGGGGAATCTGTCCGGTTTGTGGTCCGGCTACCATAGGTCAAGTAACCAAAATAAAGGGTTTTACCGGTTACGACCCGGTCCACCGTGTATCTTTTTTAGTTTTTTTAGTTTTAAGTATGAGATGCAAATGCCTATCTAAAATGCAGATTGATAGAGAATATGAGGAGCGGTCACAATGTGATGCGCAAGTTTTTACCTCTTGTATTAACTCTCTCGCATCTAAATCACACATAGCAAGAAAACTAAAACTAACTTAACTAAACTGTCCCTAGGGAGTGAGATTATCTTTTAATGAGTAATGTATTACTGTTCATGCATTAAGAAAAATCACAAGTAGTTGTTCTTTATTTCAAAACACATAAACATGAATAGATAGATGAACAACAAGATAGCTCATTGTTTATGAAAAGCATTCATTACTCATAGTGGAAATTCCATAAAATAAACTAGAGAGCATTCATACAAGAACATAGGTTCAACAAGTTAGAACGATCTCATAGTTAATGGACAAAATATGAAAACGAAATAGTTCCCCTTCAACAACATCCATTGCACAACATTTAAACATTCCACCAAAGCTTTCTCCAACAGGAAAAATTGTAATTATCTATTGAAAAGGAAATAGTTCTTCTTACAACATGTTCACACAAGTCTAACTGGGAAAAATTCCTTTTCCACATGTAACTCTCCTATACTTATACAAAAAGGAAAAACTTTTGGGCTGCCCCCAAATGACTCTTGGGCTTCCCCAATGTTTCAACTCCCAAAATTTTTCCTATAGTGAGTGCACATCTATTATACAATATATTACAATTAAAACAAAATTTAATAGAGCACTTTTATGAAGAGGGCCCCACTTGATCAATAAGAAAATTTTTCCATGCTTGGGCTTCTGCTACTATGCTCTCAAATTCTGAAGGTTCAAGAAAACGTATATTTATTTCATACTTAGCAGCCTGATTTTTAACTACTTCGAGTCTGGCTGGGCTTAAATGAAACTGATCTTCAAGAAAATGAATGCCGACTGCTGCATGAGCTATGATATCTTTCAGGATCTTCTCATCCAAGTCCTTGACTTGTTGTATCTTCTGCTCATCCTCCTGATACCTGCTCTGTAGCATTTCTGTGAGCAGCTCATGTTCTGGTAATGCCTCTAGTCTTTGTTTTGCAGCAACTTGACATCTGTTGTAGGTGACCAACACCCTTCTACAGTATTCAGTACAATATCCTCTTGTTTTCTTCATAGTTTTCTTGAACTCCTCTACTGTATTTATTGCAAATTCTAACAACTCGTAATCTTGCTTTAAGCTATGTTGATATTTCACTGGAAATTCTAGAGGAATTTATTCATTGCTCTCTATCCTTAATATCCTTCCAGTCAGGACTTCCAAAATGTCCTGAGACCTATTTACAAGATAAGAGGTAGTCTCCAAAATTTACTCCAGTCTGTTATCTATTTGCAAGACTTTACAACTTTCCTCTTCAATAGCCACCTACAACTGGTGCATTCTTCTTCGTTGGGATATGACATTCTCCTTTAGAGGCTGGATATTAGTTTGTTGTTCACTATCATCCTTTAGTGATGCTGCTAATGAAGTAATTTTTCCTTCAAAATCTGCTACCTGCACTTGGAATTTCTTTTCTTTCTCTTCCATAGTAGCCCTCTGTGCCTCCAAATCCACCACTTTGCTCTGTAGCTGGTCCTTTTCTGCACTAAGAGTTTCTTATGATGCTTTGAGTTCATCCTTTTCTATCTTCAGCACCTGATATTCTTGCTATAACCTCTGCGATTCTACTAGGTTATTTTGAGCATCCTTATCTATCCTTTCCATGGAAACTTCCAAATTCATCTTGTTTGCTTGAAGAGTATGAAGTTCTACTTTTGAAGTCTTCACTTCATTTTGCATGTCTTCAAATTTACTCTTTAGTTTATAACCTTCATTTCTCTCCTTCAAATTTTGCTTCAATTGAGCTATATTCTGTTTCGACTGCTCCAGATTCGTCATCATTCTATTTACATTATCTTCAGTGGCTTGTGTCAACGCCACTCTAGCTTTTGTTGTTAACCTCAGATCTGCATCCATCCCATGCACCAAAGTTTTATCAGTGACCATAATTCCTGGTTGTCCCCCTGTTTCGATTTTTCTCTCAGTCCTTTTGAAAATCCTCTTTTTCTCTTTGTCATAAAAAATGGTGCTAAAATATGGGACTTCTTCTTATTTCTTCTGCACAAATGGTATCAGATTCAAGTAAGATAAAAAAACTTGGCCTATATTGCTGCCAGAAGTTCCAGCAGGTTCCTGGGAATCAGGATTATCTTGTCGCTGCCCCTGATCTATTTGTAGTTCTTGAATGTCTATTGGGTCAGTAGTTTACTGGTCTGTTGTAGATCTTGTCAGCCTCAGACATTCAACTTATTTTTGTTTCTTCTTCATCTATTCATCTTCTTTCTTCTTTCTTTCTTCTTCTGCCTTCTTTGCAGCTTCCTCTGCATTCTTTGTTGCTTCCTCTGGAGCTTTGTTTCTTTATTCTTCTTAATTCTTGAGCCAACTCTCAGCCTCCTGTGCTATTCACCTAGCATCCTCTTCCCTTTTTTTGGCCTCCTCTTCTTCAACTTTTTTCTAGGCGGTTTGGCTCTTGCCACCCTTAATGGTGATCTTTTGTTTAAACCTCCTCTTCAATGTAGTCATATTCCTTGCATTCCTGAATATTTCTTCATCTTTATCCCAAAAGTTTGCATATTCAAAGTGAACATTTACTTCTTTGCAACGCTCTGCAACCTTCTTTTGGAAGTCATTTCTGTGGAAGCTCATCTCCTCAAAATGAAACTACTCCAACTCTTGTACAAATTCAGCAATTGGTTTAACCTTTGAAAATTTGTAGCTTCCTAGCTTGAAATGTATGACAGGATAGGCCGCCTTCTTGTGTTCAAATAAGAAGCTTCCTACACCATCTAGGTAAACTTGCCTGACTACTTCTTTATGCACCACATAATTAATGGCATACTTGGGGAGCAAAGAAGGTTCCCTAGAGAAACCATACATCCTAATGTACATCCCCTCTTCAGTTAAATAATAATTTGCATGCTCCCCGATGACTTTAAATGCCTCCTCAGACATGCAATTGCATTATGTTAGGAAAATTAAATTGTATAAAAGCATAATAAAATGTTCACATCTCTATTTATAGTGGCTGTAATATTTATGTGCCCATAATAATTTGTACGTAGTGTACACAGGGGTTCTGTCCCTGTCCCAGATACATCTTAAGGCTGGAAATGGATGTGTACATAATATACAGTCCACTAGGATGGAGCTCATATAGAACTTAGAAGTATTCTCAGACACTCCCCCCAAAGCTAAAGATATGCAAGATGAGAGGCTATTGGACGCAATGTTTTCCCAGTTGAATACAATCCCCTGGGTGGCTACATAGAAAATAACGGGAACCCAACCCAACTTGAAACTCTTACCATGGGCTCTCCCAAACACCCTGTTCAGCATCAGTGTTATAAACCTATAAGGAGTCCGGAGAGTTGCTGTATCATACTCTCCTGATGGCCTGGTTCGAAAATTATTCCCAGGTATCATCATCCTCTTCACTGTTTCAACCAAGTCCAAGTATATTTCCTTTAGCCGACTTTCAGTTAAGTATACCTGGGTAGGAGGTAGGTTATAATCGATTGAGGCATAACCAGGACTGTAGGTAGCATAGCCCTATTTGGCAGCGTTGGATAAAATCATCGTGGTCACATCGGCCTTAGGTAGAATCCAACTAATCACCTTTGAGCATGGGAACAACTCAGGTCTTGTGGCTACCTTCATAAGAGCTGACTTCTCTATGTTGGCATATATGGTCAATTCTTCAAATGTAGCATTGGGCACATTTTGATTTGAAATCATCCGATATATTGCACCCCACTTATAATCAGGCTCTACCCCAGTGGTAGCTCTAGTGTCTTCATAGATATATTCTACCTTGGTAATGATTTCCACATCAGGTTCTCCTTTAGCAAAAGGAGCCTTCTTCTTCTGTCTTTTAGACATATCTCCTTTGAAGAAGTTTCCCTGTCATAAACCAAAATGCATTTAGGATATTTGAGATTTTAAGAAGTATTCATAGAATGAAGAAAAACTGTATAAACATTTACCTCTTCCATATTCGCAATAGCTAAACCTATCAGAATGCAAATGCAAAATTGGGAATGATTAGAAAGAAAACTTCTACAATCTAGGTCTGAATATTCTAAGTCCGTCTGCAACTAAAACATAATCGCGATTGACAATACATAATTTAAACCAAAATGCAATACAATTTCTCTCCCAAATCGAAACATCCCCATACAATAAATTAAATGCATAAACAAAACCCTCCGGCGTTCAGAAAAAATAGGGCAAATGCCTATGATGGAAAAAAATTGAAACTTCCCCCTCCCCCGGATGGCCATAGAAAAACCCACAAAAAATGGTGCAGACAGCATAACGCTTGTCTACACTAGCTACCGAAACCTTTGGACCAGGTTCGAATCCTCATAATGGCTCAAGAAAAACAGACCCTCACCATAAATGCTGTGAAGCTAACCAATACTCCACACCGTAAGGATGAAAAATAAGACCTAGATGACCAACTACCAACGGCAGGAACGCCTAACCAGAGGAAAAAACCCTAGGTCCCAAAAAACTCATAAACTTAACAGAAAGGGGAAACCATGGTTGGCCTATCTGGCAGACGAGTTGTGCAGTCGATAAGGAAATCCGAAAACTCCACGAAAATGCCTCCCATGAACGAGATCCCGACAGCTAGGCACAGATGCACAGTTCGACTTGACAGAGACAGAGTAAGCACAAGTTCACAAAGAAAACAATAAAATAATAAAATGTCCCATATATATATATATATATATATATATATATACCTCGGTGAAAAAACAGTCGGTGGTAAAACATTTCTATCAGACAGCGGAACAACTAAGGAATTGGGCAATTAGCCTGCTAAGGAGCCGCAACGACGAGCGACAGACAGACTATGGGTTCCGCGGCACAATAAAAAATGACGAAATAAAACACTAAAACTTACATCATTGGATGGTTAGATCACTAAAGAGATGCAACGGTGGAAGCTACATGGACCAAAGGTTCCGCAGACCAATCACCATCGGAGAAAATCAAACAAACCATCGGCGAAAATCAAGCAAAACATCGGTGAATGGAAAAACTACATGTCAGATGGTTAGTTCGCTCCGGAGCCACAATGGCAGGATTCAAATAGACTACGAACTCTATAGCAACTGAGAACATCGATGATTCGAACGATCAAAGGTCATGCATAGGCGAAGAAAAAGACTAATCCCCAATTAAAATTCCAACACAGTTTCGATAGTGAAAAGAGCAAAACAATTTTAATAGAAAACCATGGAATCGGCAAAAATAAGGGCTTCCATCAAATTTATCGCAATATGCCATCTGAAACAGTAGCCACACAAAGGACTTATGCCCTGACGGTGATTAGAAGAAAAACGCTGATAGTCAAAATCTTTTAAAACGAAACAAAGGAAATAAAACTTTCGGCAAAAACATGACGATCCATCGGGGGCATTCATAAGGTAGCTTCCGCATTAGCGGCTGTGTAGATGACTACGGCCCCACTTCACAGTCCAATAAACTTTCGATGGCGAAAAACCAAAAATTCAAACCAAGTCAAACAAAAGATAGACATTCAACTTCTTTAATTCAACCTCACATGATCCAAATTTGTAGCAGAAAACAACAGAGTCCATCAATCAAAAGCAAATCCAGGAAAGATAAAATTAAAAGGAGGGTCCAAAATTTTTAGAAATTTGGGAAAATGTTGTAGCTGCAACAATTGGCGACTACCTGGTGAACCTTGATATCTGGACAATTTCTTCCTTAATTAACAGACTGTTTAAAAATAAAACCAACATGTTGAATTCTTCTAGATGTCTTGATTTCCCAAATGGAAAATATATGTACTTTTAATCATTGATGATAGTCCAATTTAAGAAAGTGGAAACCAAGATATCAAATTCAAGATAACTCTTATGAGGCCAGGAAGATGAGTTTTATTTTTTACTTCTATCTTCAGGTAGCTTCCATCTTGGACACCACGGATTGTAACATATGGTAAATAGAAATATTCATTTGTTCTTCATTCCCATGCCATTTTGCACTTTTTTGTGCTTTTGGACTTTTTGTCCTTTTGATTCCTCCTCATGCCTTTCTTTCTAAATTTTTTATTCAAGCTCCTCTATCCATAGTGTCCTTTTGTGTGAGAGACGTATTTAATTTTCACCTCACAGACAGAGAAGAACTTTTGGCAATCCTATACTCATATGATTCAGACTTTGTTTTGACATAGATTGCTTTCTTAGGAGTTTTGACTCTTATTAGCCTTTTGGCTTTCAATTATGGGCATGGGATCATTTATATATAATATACTGTTTACCCTGCTTCCTTTTCGTGGGTCTTTTTTTGTCACCCCCTAGGACATTTTTAATTGTGAGATGGATGGAGCCTCGAAATAGTATTCCAGACCTTTTGATCTTGAGTTATTTTACAGGGATTAAGTAGGACTTCAATGTGTTCACATCCATTTAGGAAAACTACTAAACTAGAAGAGATTCTTTCAGATAAAACAATAGTACACAGTCTTATAATCAAGGATGTTAGTTGATCTAGAATTTTGATGCTCTCCATGCAACCAAAAGCTTGCTTCTTTTTATTGAAATCAAACAAAATTTGACTAAAAGCAAACTGAAATAAATTAAACCAAAAATAAACAACCAAATCAATTTATTTATGTAGAAGATAATCAAGAAAAATAAAAATTTGAGAACTAAACCACTAACTAGTCAGTTCTCTGCCCACCCCTATAAACCTGCCAACTTGTAAGATAAGGGGCTAGGATTGACCACAAAATGAGAAAGACCTAACCATTATCTAATTCTACTGTTCTTGAAACAAAAACTACATCTAGTATTTTACAATCAATCTTATCAGCCTGTGAGAATCAACGGAGATTGGGCTGTGTGTCTGATGTCACTCTAGATTCTTGGTAGTCTCCCAGTTTTAGTTCAATTAGATGATTTCCCAACACAGAATTCACTAGTTCATTTTTTTCTTCCATTTGAGTGACATTGTGCTTCATGTAGGGATCTCTTAATATTTTTATTTGATTCGGACTTCCCTTCTGAGGCAACCATAAATGTGACCAATATGAAGCAAAATACCCATTTAGTCTTGCAAACCAATCTTGATTCAAAATGAGTCTGTAACCATCAGGTATGTCTGCTACCACAATATCAATGTACTGGAAGATCTTTTTATTTGTAGATAATCGAATCAAGACATCATCCATTTCCCCGACTACTTTCACATTGGTCCTGTCTAATTGAGTAACCTCCTAGGTAGTAGGTTTAGGCTGTATATTAATCTTTTTGCATACTGCAAGTGGCATAAAATTTACTGATGATCCTGAGTCTACCAAACAATTGTGCACATTATGGTTTAAAATATCCAAAGTCAGGAGGAATGGTGGGGTTTTAAACCTAGTCTTACCTCCCACACTTGCTTCAACAATCTCTTCTACAGGTTGGTTGTTGGTGGGAAGTTCTTCCTTTGGTCCTTCAGGTGCTTTGATATTTTCCTTGACACTACCCACTTTTTCTTCAATGTTGACATGTTTTGGATCTTGACTACTAATGGTAAGTTTAGGTATTTGATCATCTATGTTGTTCTTCTATATCCTTTTCATATTGTCTTGAAATTTATTAATCTTTGGAAGTATTGAATTGTCTTTATCAAACAAACCTTGGCTTCATGTTGTCACATTTGTTTATGATATCTCCTCATGTTTCAGAGTATCTTCGTGTTTTGTATCAAAAAGTGAGACACGGTCCCATACCACCAGAGCATTTTCTTCTTGTTTATCTGTGGATTTATTATCCTTTTCCTCCCCCTCATCAACTTCTGTTAGTTTAGAATCTAATAGCTGATTCATTACTAATGTCATCGAATTTATCCATTGAGGGAATTTTTTTTTCAGAATGGGGTTGTTGATGAAAGGTGCAAAAGTTATCCATACCCACCTCTGTTAAGTTCATTGATGTAGGACTGTGTGGAGGAGGTTTAAACTGATTGTTATCCTCTCTTCTCTTGTAGTAAGGCTTATATGCTTTTTGAGCTTCATTTTCCTTTTCCAAATCTATTATTCTATTAGAAATTTGTTGCATCATCTTTAACATTCCTTCAAAATCATGTGATTACTCCTCTTTAGGCTTAGGCAGTGATAAGGATTTCTTCCCAAAACTTTTCTCTCCTGACTGCTCAGGATAATATTCTATGCTTTCTTTTTCAGCTTCTACTCTCTCAGCCTCTTCATAAGTCTCTGATAACATAGGTTTAACTTGAGCCTTTGTAAACATGGCCAAGTCAGGCCCCAAAGCTGAAGTATAATACTCAATCAGAACTTTATCAGAGGGCTTATCAACTACAGAGAAATTCTTAAGATAAGCAACAAACCTTTGGGTAAAACTATGCACCTTTTCTTTTCTTTGTTTCTTTAAAGCACACAATCCTTTCATGAGAGTTGCATTAGTATTCTGGGCTGCATATTTGCTTCTGAATATCCTTTCAAAAGTATCCCAGTTTGGGATTGAGTTTGCAAGAATACAAAAATACCATGAGGCTGCTGCTCCTTTAAGGGTATGTGGAAAAAGTCTGCAGACTACATCTTCGTGTTCTCTAGACTTTATTCCTTCTATGGCCAAGTAGAAACTTTGCAAGTGATCATCTACTAAAATTTTTTCACTTGGGTCAAATTTGGGTAGCATTTTCTCAAAATCCTGAGGTAAGTCATGCAAAGGAGGTGTTAGGTTTAAAGGTGATCTGGATTTCCAAGCAGGTGGTGGATTTGGTGGGTTAGGTGGCTAATTAGCATTTATGCCTGCCATGATTCTGGGTGGAGAGTAAGGTGGTGAATGAATAGGAGTATTAACAGGTGAACCGTAAGGTGTGTTTGGGCCCACTTGAGTCAAAGCATGAACAACTTCCTGCAAGGTTGTTTCTACCAATTCTTCCAAATCTCCAACCAAAACTGAGTCTTCCAATACAGGACAGTATTTTTTCTTATACTCTCTTTTGGGTAAATCAGGGATAATCGGTAATCCTCCAATAATTTTCACATATGCCCTAGTATGTCTTCCCAGACCATTAACTACTTCATTATTTATAAAATACAAATGTTCTTTACCTTTCTCTTCAGGAATCGGATTGGGAAATGAGCTGCTTTCAAAATCATCACTCATGGAGTAATTTCAAGGAAATGGGTTCCCTTAGCCAGCCATGCACTAGAAACCCTCCTTCTAGCGCCAAAAAAATGTTGAGGCTTGGAAAATCACAGGTAACAATAGCAAGGGATTCTCCCCAGTAAATGTTCCCAACTAGCCCGTTACTGTTTGGTATGGGGAATCCGTCCAGTTTGCGATTTGGATACCGTAGGTCAAGTAACCCAAATAAAGGGTTTTACTGGTTACGGCCTGGTCCACCGTGTATATTTTTTAGTTTTTTTAGTTTTAAGTATGAGATGAAAATGCCTATCTAAAATGCATATTGATAGAGAATACGAGGAGTGGTCACAATGTGATGCGCAGCTTCTTACCTCTCATATTAACTCTCTCGCATCTAAATCACACACAGCAAGAAAACTAAAACTAACTTAACTAAATTGTCCCTAGGGAGCGATATTATCATTTAATGAGTAATTTATTATTGTTCATGCATTAAGAAAAATCACAGGTAGTTGTTCTTTATTTCAAAACACATAAACATGAATAGATAGATGAACAACAAGATAGCTCATTATTTATGAAACGCATTCATTAATCATAGTGGAAATTCCATAAAATAAACTAGAGATCATTCATACAAGAGCATAGGTTCAACAAGTTAGAACGATCTCACAGTTAATGGATAAAAGATGAAAACAAAATAGTTCCCCTTCAACAACATCCATTGCACAACATTTGAACATTCCACCAAAGCTTTCTCCAACAGGAAAAATTGTAATTATCTATTGCGAAAGGAAATATTTCTTCTTACAACATGTTCTCACAAGTCTAACTAGGAAAAAGTCCTTTTCCACATCTAACTCTCCTATACTTATACAAAAAGGCAAAACTTTTGGGATGCCCCCAAATGACTCTTGAGATTCCCCAACGTTTCAACTCCCAAAATTTGTCCGATAGTGAGCGCTCATCAATTATACAATATATTACAATTTAAACAAAACTTAATAGAGAACTTCTATGAAGAGGGCCCCGCTTGATCATTAAAGCACTTTTTCCACACTTGGGCTTCCGCTGCTATGCTCTAAAATTATGAAGGTTCAAGAAAACATATATTTATTTCATACTTGGCAGCCTTATTTTTATCTACTTCGGTTTTGGTTGGGATTAAATGCAACTGATCTTCAAGCAAATGGATGCTTACTAATGCATGAGCTATAGCATCTTTCAGGATCTGCTCATCCAAGTCCTTGACTTGTTGTATCTTCTGCTCATCCTCCTGATACCTGCTCTATAGAATTTCTGTGAGCAGATCATGCTTTGGTAATGCCTCTAGCCTTTTTTCTGTAGCAACTTGACATCTGTCATAGGTGATCAACACCCTTCTACAGTATTCAATACCAACTCTTATTGTTTTCTTCATAGTCTTCTTGAACTCCTCTGCTGTATTTATTGCAAATTATAACAACTCGTAATCCTGCTTTAAGCTATGCTGATCTTTTGCTGGTAAATCTGCAGGAATTTCTTCATTGGTCTCTATCCTTACTATCCTTCTAGTCAGGGCTTCCAAAAATGTCGTGAGACCTATCTACAAAATATGAGGTAGTCTCCAAAATTTCCTCCAATCTGTTATCTATCTGTAAGAATTTACATCTTTCCTTTTCATTAGACACCTGCAACTAGTGAATTCTTCTTCATTGGGATAGGACATGCTCCTTTAGGGGTTGGATATTAGTTTGTTGTTCACTGGCATCCTTCAGTGATGCTGCTAACGAAGTAATATGTCCTTCAAAATCTGCTACCTGCACTTGGAATTGCTTTTCTTTCTCTTCCATAGTAGCCCTCTATGCCTCCAACTCCACCACTTTGCTCTGCAACTGGTCCTTTTCTGCACTAAGAGGTTCATTTGATTCTTTGAGTTCATCCTTTTTTGTTTTCAAGACCTAATATTCATGCTGTAACCTATGCAATTTCGCTAGGTTATTCTAAGCATCCTTACATGTCCTTTCCATGGTAACTTCCAAAGTCATCTTATTTGCTTGAAGAGTCTAAATTTATACTTTTGAAGTCTTCACTTCATTTTGCATGTCTTCAAATTTCCTCTTCAGTTTATAACCTTCATTTCTCTCCTCCTTCAAAGTTTCCTTCAACTGATATGCATTCCTTTTTTGACTACTCTAGATCCATCATCAGTCTATTTACATTATCTTTAGTGGCTTGTGTCAACACCACTCCAGCTCTTGCTGTTAACCTCAGATCTACATCCGTCCCATGCACCAAAGTTTTATCAGTGACCATCATGCCTAGTTGTCCCCTTGTTTCAATTTTTCTCTCAGTCCTTTTGACAATCCTCTTTTTCTCTTTGTCATAAAAAATAGTTCTAAAATATGGGACTTCTTCTCCTTTCTTCTGCACAAACGGTATCAGATTCAATTCAGAGAAAACAACGTGTCCTATATTGTTGCCAGAATTTGCAGCAGGCTCCTGGGAATCAAGATTATCTTGTCGCTACCCCTAATCTGTCTGTACTTCTTGAATGTCTGTTGGGTCAGTAGTTTGTTGTTATATTGTAGATCCTGTTAGCCTCAAACCTTCAGCTTCTTTTTGTTTCTTCTTCATCTCTTCATCTTATTTCTTCTTTCTTTCTTCTCCTACCTTCTTTGTAGCTTCCTCTACATTCTTTGTTGCTTCCTCTGCAGCTTTCTTTCTTTCTTATTATTCATTCTTGAGCCAACTCTCAGCCTCATGTTCTAGTCTCCTAGCATCCTCTTCCCTTTTCTTGGCCTCCTCTTCCTCAGCTTTATTTTGTGCGGTTTGGCTCTTACCTCCTTTAATGGTGATCTTCTGTTTAAACCTCCTCTTAAATACAGTCATATTCCTTACATTCCTTAAGATTTCTTCATCTTTATCCCAGAAGTTTGCATATTCAAATTGAAAATTTGCTTCTTTGCAATGCTCTGCAACCTTCTTTTGGGAGTCATTTCTGTGGAAGCTCATCTCTTAAAAATGAAACTGCTCCAACTCTTGTACAAATTTAGTAGTTAGTTTAACCTTTGGAAATTTGTAGCTTCCCAGCCTGAAAGGTATGGCATGATAGGCCACCTTCTTGTGTTCAAATAGGAAGCTTCCTCCACCATCTAGGTAAATTTTCCTGACTACTTCTTTATGCACTACATAATCAGTGGCATACTTTGGGAGCAAAGAAGGTGCCCTAGAGAAACCATACATCCTAATGTACATCCCCTCTTCAGTCAAATAATAATTTGCATGCTCCTCGATGACTTTAAATGCCTCCTCATACATACAATTCCATTATGTTAGGAAAATTAAATTGTATAAAAGAATAATAAATTGTTCACATATCTCTTTATAGTGGCTGTAATATTTATGTGCCCAGAATAGTTTGTACGCAGTGTACACAGGGGTTCTGTCCCTATCCTAGATACATATTAAGGCTAGAAATGGCTGTGTACATAATATACAGTCCACTAGGATGGAGCTCATATAGAACTCAGACTTCTTCTGGGACACTCCAACCAAAGCTGAAGATATGCAAGTTGAGATGGTGTTGGACAGAATGTTTGCCCAGTTGAATATAGTCCCCTCGGTGGCTACATAGAAAATAATGGGAACCCATCCCAACTTGAAAATCTTACCATGGGATATCCCAAACACCCTGTTTAGAATCAGTGCTATAAACCTATAAGGAGTCTAGAGAGTGGCTGTATCATACTGTCCTGATGGCTTGGTTCAAAAATTCTTCCCAGTTATCATCATCCTCTTCACTGTTTCAACCAATTCCAAGTTTATTTCCTTCAGCCAACTTTCAGTTAAGTATACTTGGGCAGGAGCTAGGTGATAAGCCAGTGAGACATAACCAGGACTGTAGGTCATATAGCCTTGTTTGGAATCATTGGCTAAAATCATCATGGTCACATTGGCCTTAGGTAGAATCCAACTGATCACCTCTGAGCATGGGAACAACTCAGGTCTTGTTGCTACCTTCATAAGAGTTGACTTCTCTATGTTGGCATATATGGTCAATTCTTCAAATCCAACATCTGGCACATTTTGATTTGAAATCATCTGATGTATTTCACCCCACTTATAATCAGGATCTACCCTGGTGGTAGCTCTAGTGTCTTCATAGATATATTCTACCTTGGTAACGATTTCCACATCAGGTTCTCCTTCAGCAATAGGAGCCTTCTTCTTCTGTCTTTTAGACATATCTCCTTTGAAAAATTTTCCCTGTCATAAACCAAAATGCATTTAGTCTATTTGAGATTTTAATCAGTATTTGAAGAATGAAGAAAAACTATATAAACATTTACCTCTTCCATATTCGCAACAATTAAACCTATCAGAATGCAAATGCAAAATTGGGAATAACTAGCAAGAAAAATTTTGCAATCTAGGTCTGAAAATTCTAAGTCCATCTGCAACTAAAACATAAGCGCAATTGACAATACATCATTTAAACCAAAATGCAATACAATTTCTCACCCAAATCGAAACATCCCCATATAGTAAATGAAACATACAAACAAAACCCTTCGGCGTTCAGAAAAAATAAGGCAAATTCCTATGATGGAAAGAAACTGAAACTTCCCCCTCCCCTGGACGGCCATAGACAAACCCACAAAAACTGGTGCAGATAGCATAACACTTGTCTGCACCATCTACCAAAAGCTTTGGACTGGGTTCGAATCCTCATAATGGCTCAATAAAAACAGACCTCGACCGTAAATGTTATGAAACTGACCAATACTCCATGCCATAAGGATGCAAAATCAGAATTAGATGACCAACTACCAACGAAGGGAATACCTAACCAGAGGAAAAAACCCTAGGTCCCAAAAAACTCATAAACTTAACAGAAAGGGGAAACCATGGTTGGCATACTTGGCAAACGAGCTGTGTAGTCGACCAGGAAATTCGAAAACTCCACGTAAATGCCTCCCACAAACGAGATCCTGACAGCTAGGCATGGATGCACAGTTTGACTCAATAGGGGAAGAGTAAACACAAGTTCACAAAGATAAACAATAAAATAATAACCTGTCCCATATATATATACCTCAGTGAAAAAATAGTCGGCGGGAAAACGTTTCTATCGGACAGTGGAACAACTAAGGCATCGGGTAATTAGCCTTCTAAGGAGCCGCAACGGTGAGTGATGGATGGACTACGGGTTCTGCCGGACAATAAAAAATGGTGAAATAAAACACTAAAACTTGCAGCATCAGACCTTGAACTCACTAGAGAATCATATGGTTAGATCGCTAAAGAGCCACAACGGCGGAAGCTACATGGACCAAAGGTTTCACAAACCAGTCACCATCGACGAAAGTTAAACAAACCATTAGCAAAAATCAAGCAAAACATCGGCAAATGGAAAAACTACATGTCAAATGGTTATTATGCTCCGAAGCCACAATGGCAGGATTTAAATAGACTACAAACTCTGCAGCAACCGAGAACATTGAGATCGGAACAACCAAAGGTCATGGATCGGCGAAGCAAAAGGCTAATACCCAATTAAAAGTCCAACACAGTTTTGATAGTGAAAAGAGAAAAATCATTTTGAAAGAAAGCCACAGAATCGGAAAAAATAAGGGCTTTCGTCAAAGTGCTCATAATCTGCCATCCGAAATGGTGACCACACAAAGGACTTATGCTCCGACAGTGATGAGACAAAAAACATCGATAGTCAAAAGGTTTTCAAACAAAACAAAGGAAATAAAACTATCGGCAAAAACATGACTTTCCATCGGGGGCATTCATAAGTAAGCTTCCGCAACAGTGGCTACGTAGATGACTATGTGCCCACTTCATAGTCTAATAAACTTCTGATGGCAAAAAATCAAAACTTCAAACCAAGTCAAACAAAAGATAGTCATTCAGCCTCTTTAATTCAACCTCACAGGATCCAAATTTGTAGTAGAAAACAATAGAGTCCATCAATCAAAAGCAAATCCAGGTAAGATAAAATTAAAAGGAGGGTCCTAAATTTTTAGAAATTTGGGAAAATGTTGTAGCTGCAACACCTTCCTATATGAAAGCCTAAACACAACTCTCATCCAAGCAATCCAACACAAGTACCTCCTTAAATCCATATGTCAGATGCAAGTGAGAATGCAATAATTATTTTGTATTTTCAATATAAAAGAATGAAAATGCAATAAAAGGCATTAAAATTATCAGTCTCTATAGAAAGCATAAAAAACAAGCCAAGAAAGACACCGAGACAAAAAGACTAATGCACTAATGGAAAAACAAAAAAAGGAGAAAAATGACTACAACTACTTTCGAAGAAAAATCAATGAAAAAGCAGTATTTGGTCACAAAAGAAGTAGTTAACAGAGAACATTTGTACCCAGGAATACCCAGCCACACTCACAGCCCACCCAACAACAACTTCCCACATCAAACTCAACCAAAAGGGAGGATGTACACAATTGTTCAAAGAACAATAGAGTATGTACGCGGATGTTCAAAGATTAGTAGCGTATGTATGTGACTTTTGGACAAAAACCTCCATGTATACATGATTTTTTTCCAAAAACCTGCGTGTGTACGTGAATTTTATCCAAAAACCTATGTATACAGAGAAGAAAGTGGTAAAAACCAGGCCAAGGGTCAAACCACTCTGTGGGAGTTTCAATGGATGAACATTCTACTAAATATGATATAGAAACAAGAAGAAATAGATAGAAATTCAAGCACATTGTGCCCCCAATCCCAAAGAAAAACATGGAACATCCCCAGTGGAGTCGCCAATTGTGTTACGAACAAAAACTTCATATGGCTTGGGGCTTACCACAATAGTCTAAATGACACCAGAAAACAATCCTTTCTAATATGAAAAATCAATAATGCAATCTAACCCTAATGGATATGAATCATACATTATTCTTAACGATTGATGTAGATCCTTGTTGAGCTTTTCCAGCACGCTTTCATTCACAATTCACTCTCAACAACAATAAACAAGACAAGCATGATACATGTCAAAGTGTTAGGCTTACTCTAGCATACATAAATGATCATGTATAAGAAAATAAATACATCCATGGATATAATATTCATATTTATGCACATGTATGGGATAGGAAATAGATATTTCTATTTATAAAACAGAGATACAATAGTGACAAACTCTATCAGCACTTCTTCAAACCGGAAAAACCAAGTCCTACATGTAGGCCTCCATGAATTCAATCCTCCATCACAATGACAAGCTTACAAAGAAAAGGAAATTTTGGGAAGAGAAACACTATGTGCTGCAAAGGGAAAAAGGGATGCAGACTCAAGCATAAACAAGTAAGCAACAATGAACTATAGTTTCCTTGCTCTCAAGATTTTTCCTTCTTCAATGTATCCAAGAGGCTCAATATATAGCACTCTACAATAGGCAATGGAGGGTCAAGTCCGAGCGTTCTTGAGGAATATGGAAGGCCAAGAGTCAAGGTATTTGGGATTCTATGAGGAAAAATCCAAACACTTTTGTCTTCATGCACATTTCCCGATGTACATGGGTTTTGGATTAAAATTTGTGTACATGCGGATATTTCTTTAAAAGTCGTGTATACACATAAACATGTGTCCTTTGGGGACTTTCTTTGGACATCAAAGTATAATATGAGCAAAGGCGGTCAAAGGAGTCTACAGAGGGACATGGAAGGCCATAAATATGTGATCTAAAAAGAATGGAAAAATCAATTATAACAATAGGAGTACTCATAGGTTTGTAATCTTCCATCGAAAATTTCTTCAACATTTCCTTGATGTATTTCGTTTGAGCAATAAAAATGCCTTCTATTCTTTGTTATATCTGGAGTCCCAAGAAGAAGGTCAATTCACCAAGTAATGAAATTTCAAACTCTTTCTACATGTCCTTAGAAAATTGTTGACTCAGTGAATCATCACAACTTCCAAATAAGATATCATCAACATAATCTTCAATGATGAGTATGTTGTCATTGTCCTACTTGATGTACAAATTGCTACCTTCACTTCCCCTCTTAAAGTTTTTTTTCAGTAAATACCTATCCAACATGGAGTACCAAGCTATAGGAGCTTACTTTAACCCATATAAATCCCTTTTGAGTCTTCATAAATAGTCCTTGTTTTTTGATAGCTCAAATACTTATGGTTGCTCGATGTAAACTTCTTCTTCTAGACAAGCATGGCTTACATCCATCTGATACACTTTGATGTCTTTGCAGTAAGCATAAGACAATATCATTCTGATAGCTTCCATTCTGGAAACTGGCGCAAATTTTTCTTCAAATTCTATTCCTTCGATCTAAGCATAGCCTTTACAAACCAATCGAGCCTTGTTTCTGATCACCTGTCCATCTTCATTCATTTTGTTTTTGAAAACCCACTTTGTGTCAATCACATTCTTGTAACTTGGTCTATGAAAAAGTTCCCATGTTTCATTCTTCTCAATTTGATGTAATAATTCATCCATTTCTTTGACCCATTGCTCATATGTATAGGCCTCTATAAAATTTTATGGTGCGGTTGTAGAAAATAGAGAGAAGTGCACCTACTCATTTCTTCTGGATAGTCTTCTTCTATTTACTATTATGACATCCTTATCACCAATAATTTGATATGATGGATGAGTCTTCTAGCACTAGTTATTAGGTATCTGTTGATCCTTTTGTTCTTCTTGTTTCAAATTTGGTTGATTATGCTCTTCATCTTCCGTGAGTTGTTCCTCCATTTAAATGTTCTTCATTTCATTCTGATCAGAAACTTCCTCTTCTTCATCGTTTGATTCTTCTAAGTCTTCTCTGTATGATGTTAGTTTTCCTTCATTTATTTCAACGTTGATTCTTTTGATCACCTTGTATAATGTCAAATTGTAGCATTTGTAAGCTTTCCTTTTGGATGAATATCCAACGAATATTCCCTCATATACTGGAGAGTCAAATTTCCCAATCTTCTTATCCTCTCTTTTGATAGAGTACTTGCTTCCAAATATTCTGAAGTGTCGTACATTTTCTGCTCTTCCTGTCCATAGCTCGTAGGGAGTTTTATCATTTTTTATTTTGAGTAATCCTCATTTCAAGATGTGTATAGATGTATGAACTAATTGTCCCCAAAATTTGTCATTCAACTTGGATTCATTCAATGTGGTTCTAGCCATCTCCATTAGTAATATATTCTTTCTTTCAGAAAATCCATTTTGTTGAGTTGTTATGGATACTGAAAATTGTGTATTTATTCCATGATCTTCACAATATTCATTGAATTCATCTGAAGTAAATTCTCCATCGTTGTTGGTTCTAAGGCACTTGATTCGTGATCATGTTTCATTCTCGACCAGTTCCTTGAAATTTTTGAAACATCCAAAAGCTTATGAATTCCTATTGAGAAGACATACCCATGTCATCATGGTATAGTCATCAATGAGTAACATAAATTAATTTTCACCATTCATTCATTTTTTCTTGGTTGGTCCACACAGGTCAGTGTGAACGAGATCCAAAGGTTTTGTAGAAGAATTCTCTTTCATCTTGAAATGTACTCTTGTTTGTTTCCATGTTGACATTGTTCACATATAGAGTTAGCAGGATTTGTGACTTCTAGAATATTACGAACTACTTGGTTTTTGTATATTTTGACCAAATTGTCAAAATGTATATGTCCCATTCTTCTGTGCCAAAGTCAATTTTCATCTTCTTTTCCCAAATGACATTTCTAGGACTCAATCTTATCCAACACGTATATGCTGTTGGGAATCCTAATGGTTGTGGTTACTAACTTCCTGGATTTTTGCTTCCTTGTTTAGCATCCCTTTTAGTTGAATGCAAGTTCATGTCCTTGATCACACATCTGACTGACGCTTAGAATATTATGCTTCATGTTGTCTACAAGCAAGGCATTTACATCTAGAGATATTTTACTTCCAAGCTTTAATGTGCCCTTCCCCAATACTTTTGCTGAATTGTTATTCCCAAAAGATACAGATCCTTTATCTGTTTCAATATTGAAAATAGAACTTTTGTTACCTGTCATATGCTTGGAGAAACTGCTATCAACATACCATTTACCAGAGCTGTAATTCTGAGCTTGAAGGGAAATTCCACATTCATAGTTCTTCCTGCATTTGATCCATACCTTGTTGGAAATTTCCTCATTTATTACTGTCACTATCTTCATTCTTCAATATCTGGCTATATGTCCAAAGTTGTTACACTTGTATCATTATATTTCTAATCTCAACGGACCAAATAAATTGTTGTACTATGGTCGTCAGAGGATTGCATGGTTATTCCTTGTTTCAAAAGTTCTTATTTGAAAAAAGTTTACAACTTTGTGTCCAAATATTCCACATCTAAATCAATTCCCATAAGATAGGTATCCATTCCTGGAACATATGAAGGAGGTTCTCTTGTGAGATCTGGTCTTTCTGCTAGCCCTCCTTTTGATATGGGTTGTTTTGGTTGACATTCGATATCTTATTCATTTTTGGAGTCCTTGACAACTTATTCATAACTTCTTGGCTTCTATTCATTACTTGTAATCATTGATTTTGAGGCTTCATTGGTATTCTTCTTGTATCCTATATCGTTCTTGACCAAGAATGGATTCTAATTACTGATGATTTTTTCTAGAATCTTGGATCTATTTTCATAACTCTTCTCGATATCATTCGTCTGTAATTTGTTCTTCATAGATATTATCTCAGCCTCATAGTTTTCTTTTTTATATATTTTCCATTAGTTTTTCAGTAAGAGAGTCTTCAATTCTTTTTGGCTTCTTCTAGTTTGGTCTTTAGGTCAACAATAGTTTTCTCAAACCCTTGTTCCTTTTCCTTAAGCACCCTTTTCTCCTTCCTAAATTTATTCAAATATTTCAAGGTACTTATAAGTTCTTCCTCAAGATCTACTTCTTTTCAACTTCGGATTATTGATCACCATTAAGATCCTCATTTGAGTTTATTGCCATAAAGAGTACCTTATCTAGTTCACCATCATCATCAAAATCACTACCACTAGCATTGTCGGAGTCACCACTAGATGAGTTGTTGTCCCTTTTGTATAGAGACTTTTCTTCTTTGCAAACTTCCCTCTGTTCTTATTCTTGTAATTATTGCACTTCTTGTAGGGTTTGAAGTTTTCATCTTCATCATTATCTGATTTCTTTGTATACATAAATTTAGCAGCAAAATGACCTATATTTCCACATGAGAATCATTTAAGAGGTAACTTACCTTTGTATTTTCCAGTGCCTCTCTTCAATCTCCGAACAAAGTTAGTTATTTATTTATCATCAAATTAATCACTTGTTGTCTTGTCCTTTGTTGATTTGTTCTTCCCAGCTTATTTGGAGGAGACCTTAAATGCTGGTTCCTTTCTTGATGTCTGTTCGTCTTCAATTATAATTTCATAAGACACAAGAGTCCCATGTAGCTAATCAAGCATCATAGTCTTCATATTTGTTCTTTCTTCTAGATAAGATATCTTAGGATTGAACCTTTTTGGAAGATTCCTTAGAATTTTTCAAACAAATATGGCCTCATCAACTTCTTCACCCAAACCTCTGATGGTTTTCACAAGTTAATCCACTCGAAGAATGTATAATACAATGTATTCGTCCTCATTCATCCTTATATTTTCAAATTGACCTCTGTGTGTTTGAAGTTTGGATTCTTTGAATTTACTATCTCCTTCATATGTGCTTTGGATTTTGTCCCACATTTTCTTTGTAGAGGTGCATCTCATCACTTTGTTTAAGACGAATTCATCTATAGCTCCCACAAGGTGATTCTTTGCTTTTGCATTGTTGTTGTATTGAGCCAACTCATTTGCATCTATTGGTATAGTCATTGGTACCTTGTACCCCTTTTCAATAATTTTCCATATTTCTATTCCTTGAGTTTCTATGTATGATCTCATCTTGATGCTCCAGAAAGCATAGTTGGACCCATCAAACAAGGGTGATATGTTTTTTCTTTGTTAGAAAACTTGCCCATGACTACCTTCCAATGGTTAAACTATTATTGTAGGAACCGCTCTTATACCAATTGTTGAAATACTGAGAGGGGTGTAATGTTAGAATAATCAAATCCATATTTACTCATATTTTACATTAATTAATCATTTTTGTGTTATTCCTATATTCCTTACTATGCTAGTTGGCATCCACTTGCACCCAGAAGTCAACAAATTCCAAAAATGGCTTAAGCATATCTTTAGAAACATCCTATTATTATTTCTGGCATATCTGTTGTAATTCTAGAATAGTAAAAGCACAAGTCTTCTTTTTCTAAAAGATTCCTTGTTTTTCAGTAGTTTTAAGGAAAAAGGGAAAAGCTAGTCTAGGAGTAATTGTCTTGTTTGTTCCTTAACCACCCTCCTTATTTTTCTCTATAAAAAAGAATGGATTTGATATCTTTCCATACCTTATCATCTGATACATCTGTTTAGCCAATTCGTGAGCATCTTGATAGATTAGGAAAGTGATTTATGCACCTATGGGAGATTTTGACTAGTTTAGTAAGCATGTTTTTTGTCCAATTTGAATAGCATCCTTATTATTTCGAATATATGATGTAATTATATATTTAGATATCCTATTACTTGATGAGTTTGGATGATGTACACTTATTCAATACATGATTGAGTTATGCTCCAATTTCAACCTCCTTTTTCTGGAATTTTGCATGTTTGATTAGCAATTTTGTGAGTGTAATTGTTCTACTGCATGGTTTGAATTTCCACATGGTATTAGAGCTTTTGTAGATTGCTTTATATACTTCCATATTTATATTGCATGTTTGACATCATTGACTAGGAGCACATTCTACTGGTTGAAGGGCACAGCTGCTGAGATATGGACAAATCTCAAAGGATCATCTTAACTCCATTCAATTTCTTCGAATGGAAAGCTAAGATGGAGATATTGTTTAGAGCCAAGGGAATCTACAGGGTTACCATGGAAAATGAGGCAAAGTCCAATGCAGCTGTAGAGAAAACTAAATGGCACAATAGGATGGATGAGGCCTATGGTCTTTTGTGCTTAAGCATTTCAAGAGACCTCCTCTTCCATCTTGATTCATTGACATCACCAAATGAGGATTGGGAGAATCTTGAAGATATTTTTGGAAAGACAGATGAGATGAGAGGAAAATAACTTGAGATTGATTTGATCTAATTGAGTGCCAACAACTTAGAATCATTGAAACTCTACTTTTCCATGTTTAAGGCCCTAGTTCTGCAGTTAAAACATTGTGGAATCGAAAAGAATGATGAGCAGCTAGTCTTGACCATAATTTCAAAGCTTGGTCATGACTATTCAGTGTTTTTTATACCTTCCATGCCACCAAGTTGACATCATGATCCTAGAATATTCCTAAGTTTGCTGAGTTCATGGAATCTCTCACCCAGGAGCAAGATAAATTAGTAATGATGGGCACCATCAAACCTTCCAAAGACCAAGATTTGGTTGTTGGATATTAGAGGGTGGATTCAAAAGGAAAGAAGAAAGCCAAAAATCCAATTGAGAAAAAGAGAGACAAGTCAAAGTATCAAGAGGATCCCTTAGGCTCCAAGAAGAACTTCTAGAAGAAGAAGAAAAAAGGAGAAATGAGCAAGTGTGCATACTGTATTAAGGGCTATCATCTTGAGAGCTCTTGTATGAAAAACCAAATTGACATGTTGACCCAACTCCTGGAGAAGAACAACATATCCCTTCCTGAATGCGCAAGAAACAAGGAAGGAGGATTAAATTCATATAAGAAGGAGATAGTGCATGCCTTGGTTTCTAGCACTTAAAGTTCACCTAGCTTCATCATTGATTATGGAGCTTCTAGACATATGGTTTCAACAAGGGATAATTTCTCCCCTCTTGACAATTTGAAAGGTCCAAAAACTATTTTGGTAGATGACTCTATTACTGATAGTATGGGTAAGGGTAGGATTGATATTGACCATGGTTCCTTCAATGATGTCTTGTATGTCCCAGGTCCTAGTTGAAATCTTAGATATTTTGAACGGTAAATTCATAGAAAAAGGTGTTGTGGATCACAGCTCAAAGGTATACAAGTTTTCCCATTTCCTACCTTTCTCAAACCCATCTTCTCTTCACACTCATGCCAATGAAGCAAGCAATATCTGGCATGAGATATTTTTCCATATTAACTAAAATTATATTTCATATTTGAGTGACAAACACATGGTCATAGGTTTACCAAAGATCAAGTATTCTAAGGAATTCTGTCAAGGTTGCATCCTAGGAAAACACCCAGAGCACAAGTATGAGAGAGTTAATCATGAGAGAACCTCTGTACCCCTTGAGTTAATCCATAGTGACATTGACGGTACATTCCCTCATATGTCCATGATTCAAGAAAAATATGCACACACCTTCATATATGACTTTTCCAGGTATTTTTGGGTCTGCTTCCTAAAGCACAAGTCTGATGCTTTTGACTTATTCAAGGTCTTTTGAGCCTTGGTTGAGAACCAATCTGGGGGGAAACTCTAGATCCTCAGATCTGACGATAGTGGTGAGTATGTAAAGTCTAAGTTCATCCATTATTGTGAATATTCATGTATCCATATGCAAAATTATATTCCTTACAAACCACAACACAATGGTGTTGCTAAGAGAAAGAATAGATCACTCAAGGAAATGACAACTTGCATGATGGAGTCTAAAACTTTGCCACCAAATTTTTGGGATGAATCAATAAATTGTGCATCCTATATATAGAATAGGGTTCCTCACAAACATATTTATGGTACTACTCATTTTGAATCTTGGAGTGGGCACAAGCCATATGTGACCCATGTCAGGATTTTTGGCTCGAGGGCTTGAGATAGAATTCCCACTTAAAAGAGGAAGGATTTGTAACCCCAAAGCCAAGATTTCCTATTTGTTGGGTATTCTGAAGAATCAAAAGGGTACAATATGATAAACATGATCACTAACAAATCCTTCATTGAAAGGAGTTCTCAATTTGAAGAACAACCTTTAGCAACAATTGAAGTTAAAGAGTCCTCTTGATCGCCACAACCACTGATTGTAAGTGAAGAGACTAACGAGTTTGTTGATTATGATATGCCTGATGATGATGATTTAATGGTATATATTAACATACCTAAAAGACAAAAATGGGAATAAAGGACCATTCATGTAGTTGGGGAACTAGCTGGGAATCCTAGTGACACTAAGAGGACTAGATCTCAATTTGAGAGTTCCCTTTATGTGAACGATCCACTCTTTGTTGAGAAGTGTTATTTTGTGGATGAATATGATCCTAATACATATAAATATGCATAATATTATCCAATATGGAAAAAAACCATGAAGGAATAATACAGCTCGCTCCAGAAGAACGACACATGGGAACTACTTGATCTCCCCCAAGGGAGAAAGCGAGTAAAGTGTAAGTGGGTTTATAAAACTAAATTTTTTGTTGATGGTTAAAATTTTAAATATAAGGAAATATTGGTAGCTAAGGGATACTCATAATTTCAAGGTATTGATTACAATGAGATATTTTCACCAATGGAAAAGATGGACTCCATAAGGCTAGCTTTGGCCATTGCAGCTTCAAGGCAATGGGAGGTGCATCACATGAATTTGAAGTGTGCATTTATACATGGATATATGAATGAATATATTTATATGTATAAAAATGAATGTTTTTTTTATAATCCATATTTAGTTTTTAGGTTAAAGAAATCATTATATGGGCTAAAGCAAGCCCCAGGGCTTGATATGCCAAGATTGATGGATTTTTGTTGTCATAAAATTTTGTTCGATGCAAGTCTAATCCGAATGTATATTTGAAGTTTATTCATGGTTATTTAATAATTTTTTTTTATGTGGATAGCCTATTGATAACAGGAATTTCAAAGAAATAGATTGCCTCCTTGAATGATGCAATGAACCATGCATTTTCCATGACAGATTTGGGATTGTTGAGCCAATTTTTGGGTCTCAAAATTTCTCAATCCCAACATGGAATCAAATTTCATCATTCAAAGTATGGTTAATATCTTCAACATGAAGTTTTGCAAGCCAAGCAAGACTCCATTCCTTTCTGGAATTAAGCTTGAAGAAGCAGGTTCTTCTCCTTTGGTAAATAATACACTGTACAGGAAATTGATTGGGTGTTTGCTTTATCTTACACATTCTTGATCTATCATATATTATGCAGTTAATGTGGCTTCCAGACACATGTATAAGCCTCATTAAATCCATTGGAGAGCAGCCAAGAGGATCCTAAACTTTGTTCAAGGAGCACAAACTCATGGGATTTTCTATGCAGCAAAATCCAACTTAGAGCTAGTTGGATTTACTGACATTGATTAGGAAGGTGAAAACCAAGATCAAAATTCTACTTTAGGATATGTGTTCATGCTTTCATATGGAACAATCAGCTATTCAAGTAAGAAGAGAGTGTCATAGCACTCTCATTTAGAGAGGCATAGTATAGAGGATTTGTGAATGCAGCTACTCAATGTTTGTGGTTGCAGGGCATACTTGGAGAATGTGGGATCGAATCAAAGAATTTCACTGTCATCTATTGTGACAATAAAGCACCATTTGAATATCCACTAATCTAGTTCAAAGACAATGAACCAAGCACATTGAGATCCATATGCGCTATATCAGGGAGCTTATGCATGGTGGTAGCATGTCTCTACTCTAATGTACATCTTCAGAGCAAGTAGAAAACATATTCACCAACGTTTTTTGTGAGAATAACTTCAATAATCTCAAATATTTGTTGGGTATTATTTATCATGTGGTGAATAATGATTGATAACAAGATTTCCAAAATTTTGTTTTGTGTCCATGTTTAATGGAGGATTTTCCCACTAGATTTTTTCCTCTTTCCATGGTTGTATGGAAAAGCAGTATGTAAAGGGTGACTATGCCTTGTTGCTATCCCCTATATTTTTCTGATATTTTCACATAAATTTAGGATTAAGGGGGGGGGTTAGAATAATCAAACCCATAGTTACCCATATTTTACATTACTTAAAATCATTTTTGTCTCATTCCTATAATCCTTACTATGCTAGTTGGCATCCACTTGCATCCAAAAGTCAACAAATTCCAAAACTGGCTTAAGGAGCACATTAGAAACATCCTAATATCATTTTTGGAAACTCTATTTTAATTCTAGAATAGTAAAAATGTAGTTCTACTTTTTCTGAAATTTTCCTTTCTTTTTAGCAGTTTTAAGGAAAAAGGGAAAAGCTAGTCTAGGACTATATGTCTTATTTTTTTCATTAACCATCCTCCTTATTTTTCTCCATATGAAAGGATGGATCTGATATATTTCTATCACTTATTATCTGATACATATAATTCAACCAATTAGTGAGCATCTCGACATATTAGGAAAGTGATTTATGCACCTATGGGGGACTTTGACTAGTTTAGTAAGTCTGTTGTTTGTGTAATTCTAATAGCATCCTTATGCTTTCGAATCTCTGATGTAATTATATATTTGGACAGCCAATTACTTGATGAGGTTGGTTGATGTACACTTATTCAATACATGATTGAGTTATGCTCGAATTTTAGTCTCTTTTTTGTGGAATGTTTCATGTTTGATTAGTAATTTTGTGAGTGTAATTGTTCTACTGCTTGGGTTCAATTTCCACAGGTGAATCAATATTTGCACAATATAAAAATTTTAATCAAAATGAAGCTTTTGATCACCAATCACAGCATATCATCAATGTAAATGAAAAGAACAAGCTGGACAGTACACAATAATTTTTGACGTGGAAACCAAAGTCCTAGGGGTAAAACCAAAGAAGCCTTTTAATAATTGTTTTCTATAAATAACTGGAAGGAGGAAACAACCCCATTATTAAAATGAATTCAGTTTTCCAACTAAAACATCAAGGATGCTACAACCCCCTGATTTATAGGTTACAACCTGAAGGAAACTTCAACTCCCTCGCTATCCAGCTAAAACCGGAAGGAGGCTATAAGATCCTTTCCTTGCCCCATCCAGCCACCCTGAATAAAAGTATTGTTGAACATGTGGCCCTATCACACACCAATCCCTAAAATTCCTACTGTTGATAACCTCTGCTCTCTGATCACTACCTAATATATCACTCCCACACACTACTCTTGTACATCCTTTTACACCCTATCTTACACAATCATTGAAATATTTGTAAATATTCTCATCTTTTACTGAAAATCATCATAGGTTATCTTCAAATAGAATTGACATAATAGAATATGCATCATTTCCATATGGTATGCATCCTCATCATCAATTATGCATTGTCATCATATTAGTGTGCAACATGTATGCATAATCAACATCAAGTATACATCATAGTGCATCAGAGACCATCATCACACTATGGTATGCATGTACATCATATTGTATAGGAGTGCATCGACATCATAGAGTGTATATCATTATCACATGCATTATCATCATAAAGGTATGCAACATCATAATCATAGCCTCCATAATTACTTCAAATATATATACCAATATAGAGGCTCACATACTAAGATCAAATATGAACTCTATCCATGAGAGACACGTGTCACCACAAGAGAAACCTAGAAGCATGAACCATACATTTTTTAAGAACACAATATGAAGAAATAATAGACAAACTAAAATACAATCTATACCATTTCATCACATATACCTCATAACAATATTCCAATGCATGAAGAATTTTGTAATTTCGATTCCGTATGAGAAAGTTATGCCAATTTTAGTGAAGATGCCCAAGCATTTCTCCTCCACAAAGTTTCACACTTTTCTCCAAGTGTTGTGAAATACCAAAGAGAGGCTTGATTGATGAAAAAATGAAATGTTAGATTTTCTATTTATATAGGTCATGGAGGAAAGTTAGTACCTGAAACTAGGTCGACATGCAATTCAAAATTACAAATAGTTAAATTCTCTTTTGTTTGGTCTGCTGACCCAAAAAGGTGGGGTACACCAACTTCAAAAATTCATATCTCTTCAACCGTAACGAGTCAGAAGATGCTGCACATATCAATGAAAAAGGATTGACAATGACTATCTGGCTATGCTAGATTTATTTTCAAATTCATGGTATAATACCCTTAAATTATTCAATTTTTTCAGAACTTCAAATATTCCACACATAAATGTGCCAAATACCATGTTACCTTATGCATAAGTTCCAAGGTCAAAGGATTCAATGGACATCATCAAAGGCATGAGGGATTCAATGGTATTCAAATCCACATACTTAACATCAACAAGGAGGAGGTCTCCACTATATAATCATCATATCAAGGGTATGGAGGATCCCAACACCACCAAGGTATGGGGGTTCCTAGAGTTCTCCTAGGGTACCATGAATTCATTAAAAACACAAATGATCACAGAATGGGTCATTTGTACTCTTTTAAGTTCTACACTTCTTCAAACAACCATGGAATATTTGTAGGGTATTAGGGCATAGGTTGTGGTACTGGGGAATCCAAAGAAACAATTGGAGAACAATAGAAGCAACTTAAAGGAACTTAAATGATCTAAAGGGTGTACAGGGATTTTGGCATTGTCTCAAGGGTTCCAAGGGATTTAGGATTGGGCTTGGACAAGGTCAAAAGGTATCCTTTGATATTGAAGGACTTCTAACCTGAAAGGGATCCTCAAGGGGAAACAAGACACAATGACACACACTTCTTGGAATCAATGACAATTTATTCAACATAACTCGATATATATCACAGCGTCCAACAATAAAATGAAATAAGGAGGATTGGGACCATACTCTTTCCTAAATACCCCAATACCTAGACGATACATGAATAGCATCTCCCTGATTGTTTTTCTCGGTGTATTTATTTAACAAAACAGTCTATGGATGTACTCGGCTGGTTCCAGGTTGCTAGACGGGTCTCTCGATATACATAAGGTGCATGGAAGCTCAAATCTGTGCTAGTGTTTTCTAATGCACAACCATTCAAAAGGTTTCTTATGATATACCTTCGAGTATCTAAAGAACCTTTCTATATACCTCAAGGGTACGTGAAAATCCATTTGATATATTGATTAGTAAGTGGATGAACCACACAGTCCCTGAGATGGAGTGTAGGAAATAAATGATAGCTCCTATGTTTATAGATGCTGGAACACATCTTCTAGTCTATCACTCAAGTTTCTAAAATATTTTAGGCCAAGATAATCCTTGACTTTATCTTGAATGATCAATGAAATTATGGAGTGTGTACCAACTGCAAAAATTATGCAAAGATTAACTGTAATTCAAGTCTTCTTTTAGATGAGATCTAAATAGAGAAAACAGAAATGTAATGTCCCCAAAAATTGAACAATAAAAAAAAAATTTATAGGCTAGTGAAAACTACCCAAAGGGGATCATTATTACTCGTGTGGAATTACATGTGAAGTTTCTGAATGCATTAATGGCCACCAGTCGGTGCCATTAATGCCATCGAGGTCTATGAAAATGCTTGGCAAAGGATTTGGGAATTTGTTGTTTGTGCATTATGTGGTTTTGGAATTGGGGTTTCATGTGGCTTCTGCAAAGTTGGATAAGGGAGGCGACCTCCATCGATTTGTAGGTATATAACCACCAAAATCTATGTAAACACATTGTTTTGTTGTTTTATCCATGGCATGGTCATGCTTCTCATGCCATCATTGATTTGATTGCAGGTGAAAATGAAGGCACTCCGGGGTTTGCACAGAGCTATGCTTTCGATTTGGGGTTGCAACTTCACGGCCATGGTAAGCCTGCTAGCAAGATATTACCTACCTCCTCTCGTTCTGAAAATTTCTAAGTTGGGATTCTTTACAGGGTTGGGGTTTTAGATGGCACTTTTCAACTCTACCTTCTGGTTTTGTAATGTAGCTTAATCTAGGTTTTGAATCTCATTGGGGGGTTTGGCATTTTGAGTCATGGCTACACCATTGCTTTTAATGGTGCCATAGCTCACAGCTTGCCATCGTTGACTATTGTAAAAGAGGATTCGTGCCTAACTATGTAAATATACTGGGCATTGGCTTTTATGTGAAGAATATAATGTGTTTTGGTATAAGATGCGCACAATTTTCGTTCAGTATTTAAATAGATTAAATTGTGTAAAATTGAGATAGTTTAGTTATTTTAAGGATGCCTTTAAAATGTTGACTTGTTGGGTTCGATTCGTGGCTTTAAGCCTGTAGAATTTACTCTGTGTATAATTGTAACATTTTGGGTTTTGGAAGTATGCACAACAATCCATTTATATGGTTTGTAATTTATGTTTGGGAAAGATTCTAGAGCTTGGGGTGTTATGCCATGGGCTGCACCATTGTTGCAATGGTGTTGTAGCCCATTGGCTTTCCACCGTAAGCTTTGCGTTAGCGTTAATGGAAATTGTGTATTATATAGAGTGTTGTAATTTGGTTTTGTAATGGTTTAGCGTGGGTGCAAGCCATGCCATGAATGGCATGTGCCTCTCCCAACGACTGCAATAGCTTAGTTGGCATTTTAATATGTAAATTGTTATTTAAAAATATATGGCTGTAATAGCTAGGGTTATGGAAAACCCATGATATTGTTTCATTTTACTCTAGCATGACTATGTGATTAGATTTGGAAACTTGGCTGTGGCCGATGTGACTGCATATACAACCTTCAGGATTTGGGCCTGGGCAATACCAAATTGTAAAACATTTTATAGGTAATAAAAGAAAGGATGCTATGTATTAAGCTATGGATTTTGTTATGCATTTTGATTACAGTAATTATTTATGTTAAGGTTATTGTTATGTTGGCCTTGGGTCATGGACATCCATGGGATTCAATGTCGTGACCTGTGTTGGCATAAGATAGGGTTTTCTTCTTAAGAGGAACAATTCCTTGTTTAAATAAGAACTATAGAGATGTTTTTAATGTGGAGTTTAAATTTGCTTATGAATTATATTTGTAACCAATGAGGGTCAATACCACGACCTCTGTTTATTAATACAGATTTATATGAATTGTTTACTTGGTAAAATTATAGATGTTAAGACTGTAGGTTTTATGGAAGAGTCTGAATAAGGACCACATAGATGGTCACAATATCCCTCTGATTAAATTTAATGTTTGTTCTAGTTATGTAAAGTATTTTGTTTTTAAATGACTATGTGGAGCAGAACTTGGAAGGTCCGTAATAATTTGTTTAGCTTGTTTATTATATGAAATCTATTCTTAGTAGATCTAGTTTATAATATATACTTGTATTAGTTAGCATAATTAATATTTTAATTAACTACTACTGAACTAGTTTCTCTAAAATTTAGGGCAAGCCTCTGCTAACAAATGGAATATGTCAGCAGGGTATTAAAGACAAAGAACAAATTATAAAAATAATACTAAGATCAAAACCTAGTTAATACAGGAAAATTTAGGAAATATACAACCCTGAACATAAACAACATATGATAAAAATTCTCTAGCCAATGATTAGTAAATTACAAATACAAACCCTAGCAGATTGTTAACCATAAAACTTAACCATTAGGGTTAGAAATTGCATTGCAGCCATTACTTAACATAAACAATAATGAATATTTAGGACATAAATAGAATAGGACTTCAAGGGTTTCATTCCTAAATAACAAGAAAGCATTAACAATTCAATGTAGATCTGACCTCTATTTGATGACCAAATCACTTGGGAACTACCACGTTCCACCCAACCATGACCCAGAACCATTCTTGGTTTAAAGCCAGATCTCCTCAAGCTGGACTCCAACATGCAAGTAGCTTAGAGCTCCTAAGGTAGGGTTTCCTAACTGGTAATCAGTTCTAAATCAATCCTCTTTTCCTTGGAGGAAAAGTTCTCCAAGAAAACACTTGAGATAAAAAACAGGTAGAATAATAATTCTCCTAGATAAAAATCAGAACCCCCAAGCCTTTTCTTGGCTTGAGTCTTTATAGACATACTTTTCAGCAAAAGGGGTAGTTAAATCAAGAAATCCTTGATTTCTTTATTTAACCCTTTTTAATTTACTAGGGTAATTTTCAATTCTTAACCTAGGAACTTTTAACTAGTTCCTAGTTAGTCTTTCATAGACATTTCACTATTTATTAATCCTTTAATAATAAATAATAATTGGTGGAGCTTCTCTTCTTTCTTTATTCAATTATATAATTAATCATAATTAATTCTTTATACATACTATGTATAAAATACATAGTATTAAAATACTTACTAACAATTTGTCTTCAGGAATCATGTACCATGATCCCTAGACTTAATGACACATCTTCATGAAGGTCAAGTAGATAGATGGATTAGGTATAATAGGCTAGGAAAATCTAAACATCCTTGCATGTTGTATTTCCCTCGTATAACATGGTAGTTCTTTAGTACTTCATGAAAATACAGAAATTTGAAATTTAATTTAATCACTTAAAAATAAGTATGATGAGATCAATATTATTCTCCGGTCATTTTCACTCGGAGGTGATTTTAATATTTTTAGTAACCCCTAGCGCTTACCAGATCCCATACTCAATGCTTATAACAGGAATTTACAAACATAGTGCAATTCCATAGCTCTCTCTCAACACTAAATGCTAGGATGTACTTGTGTGATACACCTAGGGATACAATGGCCAAGGATCCAATGCTATAGAGATTATGCTCAAAATCAACATGGAATTCTCTAGAGCTTATGCCCAACATTTCCAATTATATTTTCACGTGTTCCAAAGCTTTATGCTCAACACAAATGTAAGTACTCATGTGCTCTAGAGCCTCTTGCTCAACACAAAACATATCATCGATCATGCGCTTCAGGGTCCATGCCCAACACAACCAACATATATATACATATTTGTATATATCATCAACAATTGGCTTACGCTCAATATACAAAGCAAATCATCATGTTCATATGCAGTGGGGTCTTTGACCCAATATAAAAATAAAACATCAATATAATCATAATGATCAATAGGCTCATGCCTATAAATGGTAGGTCCAAAATTCAGGATATTACATCCCTCCTCGCTTAGTAAAACACCATCCCTAGTGTTCGAGGGACTCTTAATGATATCATGAAACAAGGCGGGGTAAGCATTTCTCATGGTGGCCTCATTCTCCTAGGTAGCCTCATATACCTCAAAATGCTTCCACTGCACTTTCAATTGGACTACAGTGCACTTTCAAAGCTACACTTCTCTCTTATCAAATATATGCAAAGGCTCAGGGGAAAATTCCCCCTCAGGTTCCACCTATAATAATGACCAATAAATGACATGCTTAGTGTCATAAACATATTTATTTAATAAAGATGCATGGAAAACATTATGAACTCTTACGTGTGTAGGTAATGCTAGTTCATAAGCCACTGGTCCTTTCTTTGCTAGAATTTCAAAAGATCCACAAAATCTAGGTGCTAACTTACCACACCTACCCAAGCTCAACGAGCTCTATTTTTCTTTCACTTTCAAGTAGACATGCTCACCTACTTGTTAGTATTTATCTTTTCTTTTCTTATCCGTATAAATTTTCTGACAGTCTTGTGCCTCTTTAAGGTTTCCCTATACCTTAGTAACTAACTGTTCCAAGTCCAATAGCAGGTCAGGCCCTAACATGAACTAATCCACATGACTGTCCCAAGTAACTGGAGTCCTACACTTTCGTCCATAGAGTACCTCAAAATGACTCATCTTGGCGGAATCCCAATACCTGTTTTATATGCAAACTATGCAAGGTGTAGATAATCCTCCCACTTGGTGGGATTGTTCATGACATACATTCGAAGCATGTATTCAACAATTTGATTGACTATTTCAGTCTGCCCGTTCATCTCCGGGTGATAAGCGGTGCTAAAGTTCTGCTGCGTCTCTAATCCAGAGAACAAAGATCTCCAAAAGTTTCTTGTAAACTTAACATCTCGATCTGAGATAATTGCTTTGGGTATCCCATGTAATCTAAATATTTCTCTTAGGAAGATATCGGCAATGTTCACGGCCTTGTAGGTTGATTTTATGGGGATGAAGTGTGCTGCCTTTAATAGCTTGTCAATGACTATGAAGATGGAATCATTTTGCTTCTTACTTTTCAGTAATCCAGTAATAAAATCCACACTGATAACCTCCCACTTCCATTATGGAATGGGAAATGACTGTAGCAATCCTGAAGGATGTTGGTGCTTAGTTTAACTAGTTGGCATTCCTGACATTTCGTAATAAAAATTGCAATGTCAGCCTTTAACTTAGGCCAGAAAAAATGTCTCTTGACGGAAAATATCATCTTTTGATATCCCGAGTGTCCCGAGTAGGGTTTCCTATGAAATTTTGTGAGGATACTGGACTGAATGTCCCCTCCATCTAGAACATACAATATATCCTTGGACCATAGTAGTCCGGATTCATCCACATTGTATTCCTTCTGTTGTTGAAACAACCGGTCCTCTTGGACCTTCTTGAGGATTTCCACATATAACGGGCCAACCTTGTTGGCATTTCTAATATTCTCATGCAAATCTGCATCGGTTTGACTCAGGGTCACCTCATATATCATATGATTTCATTGACTCAAAGCATCGGCAACTTTGTTCTCTTTTCCCTTAATATGCTTTAGTTCAAAGTGATGCTCACTCAGGAAATCCAACCATTTGGCTTGCCTCGAATTCAGATTGGGTTGATCGAATAAATACTTTAGACTCATATTGTCAGTAATTAGAAGGAATGTCCTTCCCATGAGGTAGTGCCTCTACATCTTCAGAGCGTGGATAATGGCTGCTAGCTCAAGATCATGCGTGGGATAATTATGCTCATGCTCTTTTAATTTTCGTGATTCATAATAGATCGCATGATCATTTTGCAAGAGGAATCCTCCAAATCCTTCCTTTCTTCAATCCATGCATTCAATGAAATCCCCATCGAGATCCAAAATCTGCAACACTGGTGCGGTCATCAAAAGTTGCTTAAGATTTTGAAAACTTTCTTCACACTTGTCAGTCCATAAGAACTTGTTCGCTTTCTTATGCAAAGCTGTCATGGGGCAAGTGATTCTTGAGAAGTTCTCAATGAACTTTTGATAATACTTGGCTAAACCCAAAAAGTACCTAATTTCAGTGACACTAGTCGAGGTAGGCCAATCCTTTATGGCTCGAATATTTTCTGGGTCCACAGCTATTCCTGCCTCGGATATGATGTGACCTAGGTACTGTATTTGTGGTTTTTAAAAATCATGTTTACTAAATTTAGCGTAGAGCTAGTGTTCTCTCAACACTCGAATTACTATGTGAAGGTGTTCTTTGTGTTCCTCTTTATTCTTGGAATAAACAATAATGTCGTCAATAAAGACTGGTAAAAAATTATCCAAATATTTACTGGATATGTTGTTCATCATACACATAAAGTTTTCGGGTGCATTGGTCAATCCGAACAACATCACTACAAACCCATAGTGCCTGTACCTCATATGAAAGGCGGTCTTGGGAATATATTCATCTTGGATCCATACTAGATGGTACCCGGATTGTAGGTCAATATTTGAAAATATTTTGGCTCCTCCCACCCAATCAAACAAATCATCAATCCTAGGGAGAAGGTAACAGTTCTTTATGGCCAATTTGTTCAGCTAATAGTAGTCAATGCACATTCACATCATAACATCATTCTTCATTACAAACAAAATCATTGCTCCCCAAGGAGACACACTAGGTCAGTTGTACCATTTCTCTATCAACTCCTGCAACTATAGTTTGAGTTCCACTAATTCTAGTGCACTCATGCAGTAAGGGGCTTTCGAGGCCGGAACCGTTATACCTAAATCCTGTCACCATCATGTGATGAGATCCTTAACTTCCATGTTTTCATTTAATCCCAACACTTGGAGTGGAAGCTTGCTCTATTTGTCAATTCTACTTGAAAAAACCTAGCACCGCACTTACCCTTTGGCTGATGAGTGGTACCTTCTTCAGCACCGCCTGTATCCTATTATAGAGAAGTCGTGCCATTTCCTATAGTCTTTGTTCTTAAACCAGTTCTCATCTAAACCACTCTGTTATAAGGGAACAAAAGTGGTAACCTCGGTAAAATGGGAAAAAGAGAAGTTTCTCAAGGATTCTAGAACTTGAGGCTCATTTCCTCCCTTGTCCCTATCATTATGGGTTAGTTTGAGCTCAAGATCCCCCTTGATAGTATCTTCGAACCATCTCACCCATCATTCTCTCAACTATCCCTATCCATTGAGACTTATAAATACAAACTCATATCCATAGTTGAGGGGGAGAACTATAGAGGTATTGTTATGTTGTTGAATTGACTACCTAGTCCAAATCATTGGAGAGCATAGAGAGAAAAGTTGGAGCTTATGGGGATAAAGTGTTTGTCTCGTGGAGGAGCTTGTCGACACTAAGGAAACGGTTGTAATCTTCTCCATACATTCTTAATGCAAAGCTGATTTCCATCCCACATTTTTGTTGTTTTGATTTCACATGTATATGTTGCTAGATTCCTTAGTCACTAGCATGAATATATAGATGATTTTCTAGTAGCTTTGATTTGCTTGTATGTTTGATATGTTTGCAGGTACATAGGTTCATAATCTCAGCAATATTCCTGGTGTCTATAGCATTCAGGGAAGGTCTTCATCCTTTGTCATTCACTCATTTGTTCTGGATCTGAACCATTCATACTATAGGAATAGCTTCTGTCTGTAGAAGGTGCAATATTCCTGATAACAAATCTAGCAACTCTGCTAGGGAATAGTGCAAATCTCAGTTGATCTAATCTTCCTCAGTCCTTGAACTCTTGTCTGACTCCAGGCTCCATCTCCAACTCTCTTTTGTTAAATCTACCATTTGGCTTAGTGAATTTTGGTTTGAAACTTTCAGATATGTTCAAATCTAAACTATTTCAACTTTATATGCTCTTTTTTACTGTCAATTCATCAATATTTGCATTGATCTGATCAATTTCTAACTTGATTTTTTGTTCTCCTTATGTTTTGGATCTATTAAGGGAACTGCACATGTGCTGTTGGCAATGAGCGGTGCCACCTCCTGAACTCTGTTAGCCATAAGCGGTGCCACCGCCTAAGTCCGGTTATCTAAAAGAAGTGCTCGTCCAGAACCGCTCTATCAAGACCCCTCCAGCGCAGTGCCAGGTAGGCCTTGTTCCAAAACTAGTTTTTTAGCATTTTTTGCAAAAAGTTGAGTTTGTTTGCTTTCAGCCTTGCACTGTCAGGTTTGTGTGTTAGAATCTGAATGCTCATGGTTGAAAAATTCTATGGTAAAATATTGGTTTGATTGAAGAATTCAAAAGCTATATTAGGCTTGTTGATTATTCATTTGCTTCCATGCTTGTTGGTTGTGATTGTGAAAGAATTTTTTTTGAAAGCTTAGGTCTCAGTTAGTTCTCTTTTCATATCTTTTATAAAGACTGAAAGAAAAACCATTTGATTAGCATCTTGATTTCATTTTTTCATAGAGGACTTCTTTTTTGCTTTTAAAAAGAATTTTATTATTATTGAGATTAGGTCATTATCATTATTGAGCATAAGGTATTGGATCTTTGATTAGCCTCACAAGATTTTAGGTTCTCTATGTTATTTTGTCTCTCTTTCATTGATACTATCTCACCAAAATAAAAATTAGTGTATCTTTAAGTTAGATCTATCTATGTTTCAAGAAAAATTGAAAAATAGAGTGCATATGCATGTAGAGTGCTTGTTGTTTTTCTTTTAGGAAAATAGACTCTTACCCTTTTGATTGCTTTCAAAAAAGAAAATGAGTTTGGGATGTGTTGCTTGTATTTGATTTTGATTTGTTCAAAGTAGTTGTTTGGAAATTTTTGGTTTTCAAAACAAAAAGAAAATACTCTCTTTCCCTCTCATAGGTAGGCATACCATGAATGATAAAGTGAAATATTTGCATCTACATTCTGCATGGTTTTACTTTTTCTGTCAAAATTCCATGCATTCACATAACCATCCAGTTTAAAAATAACGGTAGTTATAGGATAAAATTTACATAGAAATTTGAGTGATAGGCTAGAGACGTGTTTGGGCGTCGTTCAGCGTAGGAGCTGTTGTTACTCATCCGCATTACATCTCGGGACTCTCGTGGTTCTTCCACATACCGTTGGTATATCAAACAGAATTTCATGTACCCTTGAGGTATATAGAAAGGTACTTCACATACTCAATTGTATATAGGAAGGCCCCTTGTGAACGGTTATGCATTAGACATCACTACTATTGATTTGAGCTCCCACGTACTTTGCATATATCGGGAGACCCCACTAGGATACCTTATCTATCTGAGAAAAGCCCTTTGGCTGTCTTTCTTGGATCCATACACCAAAAACAACATTCAGAGAGATTACTACACACGTACCCTTGAGGTATATCATGAGTGGCACCTTCTTGACAATCCTAGTGAGAGACCTAACTATCTGAACTCCTCCTGTCATTTAAGTTTGCTTGTTTGGCCTATAGCTTGAGTAGAGAAATTTTTGGTGAGATTTCTAGTTTTGAGACCCTAGGTTAGATAGGAATTGTACAAACTTGCTGAGTTAAGACAGTCTAGAATAGTACGAGGCTTTCCACCTAATTTTATTCCTATTTTAGGAGAAAATCCTATGGAAGCTATCGACCAAGGAGCTGCTACCAACTCCCAAGTGGGAGAAAATGTGGTTGCAAAAAGCAGAGATCCATATCCTTCTCACTCGGCTGCCTTGGTCCAACAACCTTCTCGGGGTAATACTTCATTCCATTCTCCCATAGAAGGTCATGTTGATGATACTACTCGTCTAGATTATGGTCCCAATGCTCCATTTTTGGATACCTCTATAGGACAAGCCATTGCTTCATTTGGCACTCGTTTAAACTTTTCTGAAGAATTTTCACCAAATGAAGAAGAACGTAGACAATACTAGGAAGCTATTATCCACGCACAAGAAGTTGAGAAGAAAATAGACAACATATTGGGCACACCACCACCTCGCTCTGCAGTTGTTCCTTTGGGATATCATTCACTTTTCGATTCTATGAGACCCATTGAACTGATTCTAGATCACACTGTGACTCCACATAATACAGTTCAAACTACCAACCCTACCACCTCCCATATTATGTCTATTCCGAATCCTCCTGGGTATTTTGTACCCGGGGCTCAACATTCAATTCCTATTTCATCCATATCTTCTAGTGCCGAGGGAAAACCCTCAGCATGACCTATGTTATCAGTCACTAGAATTGTAGCTAGTCATGGGAATACCTCTAGTATAGAGAAATATAAAGCTTATGTCCCTCCTACCCACACAAATGTGGTTAACCCCCCATCTAGTTCAGGTCATCCCTTGGGGCATAACCTGTAACTAATCAAACCTCTTGCAGGTATGGTTACATAGAAAATCAAGTACCTGTAGGAAACATTAATTATCAACCCTTCTCTACCTAGAATTCCATGTCCTAGTAATAATTTCATGCCATGGGGGAAACCTAACTAGCCCTACACGCTAGCTATGGGGGGGATACCTATACATACTACGGGGGGTGCCGGAGGACCACCTTATGGAGGTCCTCCCCTTGGGGGGGCCTAATGGTCTTCGAGGGCCTAGTGGTCTTGGGGGGGCTAGTGGCTTCCCTCCTAATGGTCCCAGAGGGTTTGGTGGCCCCCCTCCTAGTGGTTCCAGAGGCTCCATAGATCTACCTCCCAGGGGTCCCAGATGGTCTAGTGGTTCTCCTCTTGGTAGTCCAGGTGGTCCTGGTGGTCCCAGAGGCCCTGGTGGTCCTTCTCCCGGAGGCCCTGATGGTCCTAACGGTCTTGATCCCAGAAATCAACCCCCTACGGGTGGATATTCCGGTGGTTCTTCATCACAACAACCTGTCTATCAGTCTACTTACGGTCCTACTTGTACTTATATGCCCTATCAATAGTACTAGTATGTGCAACCTAATCATCAGCTACCTTTCCTAGAAACTTTGGAATTTCCTGGCTTGTCCAAGGTGATTAATGATCCCATTCAACATAACCCCTCGTGGCCTCCCATTCCGGTAAAGTTACCATTGGAAATTCCAAAATTCGAGGGGAAGCAGGGAGATGATCCAAAAAACCATGTCATGAAATTACATTTGTGGTGTTCTTCAAACTCCCTTATGGATGATTCAGTTCGTTTCAGACTCTTTCAGTGAACTTTGATCGGTACATCTGCGAAATGGTACATTGAACTTCTGCAACATTGATTTGTGGATTTTAGCTCGTTGGCAACTATGTTTCTTAAACACTTTCAGCTTCCTATCCGTTATGAAACAAGTACTGATCTCTTAACTTCTATGCAATAGAACACCTCCATCCACATATCCGATCATATCCATGAGTGGAGAAGGTGGAGAAGACTTATTAAGGATCCTATCCTGAATCAGTTGTTAGCTGATTGGTTTACTAAATCTTTTTTTCCTCCAATTTCCCAAGATGTGGGTATGGGTGGTGCCGTTACTAAAGAGAAATCCATTAGTCGAGCCCAATATCTAGACTTGGTCTATTCCCAGTCCAAAACTTTGTATGAATTGATCCCTCATGCTCCTCGCCTAAGCACCAATCTTGCAAAGCCACTAGTAGAAACCCATGTTGATGGGATTGTTGGTTCAATCCAGTCCCCATCAGCAACAAAACCTACCAAGCAATCCCATACTTTGACCCCTACTCTTTCAAATCCCAAGTTTTCTATCGAGGTCAATTCCATTTAGAGTATCCAAACACCCAACAACAATAAAAAGAAAGGTAAAGCTAAAAACAAAAAACCTGAAAACCAACAGGAGAATCCAAAACCAACCACCAACGAAAATGATAAAGGGAAAAGAAAAGCAAAATATCCATGTCTACTATGCAGAGGTGACCGTTTCACAAAAAAAGTGTCCTCATCGGGAAGAAATCACCCAATTTTTGAAAACTAATCCCGCACCTGTAGTTCTCATGGATCATTTTCCCTCCTCTCAACAACAAATGATAGACCACATGTCTAATCAGGGAAACTCTAGTTCTTCAAAGGAAATTCACATGATGTCCTCAGATACTATTATTTTTTAAAATCGAAGTCAGAGTTATGACAAACTCGTAGACAAAAAAGAAGACAATTATTCTTCAGGAAAAGCTCCCTCTACTGGTTCTCCCGATTTTTTGTTTATTTTTCCCCTAACCATCGAGAAGCCTAATCTCGACATGGTTTTGCATCCACCTAAGAGTACTCTTAGGAAGGATATTTTTAACCTGTTGCAGCTGTAGCTGTTTTCCCCAAATTTCTTAAAATTTTGGTCCCCTCCTCATGATCATAGCGTGGTTTTTAACTGTTTGGATCCTTGAACCTTTTGGTCATGCTTGATTTTTTATGGTTTCTTTTTGAAGATTATCTTTTGTCTTGGTTTTCAGAAATTACTCATGTTTGGAATTGTTGTAGATCGTAGATTTAGAGTTTGTTTTGCCGAGTTGAAAATGGGTCAGGCCTTTTGTCCTTTGCAAAACATTGTTTCAGAGGTGAAACATTTTCAATCACTGCCAAATTTAAAGTTTTTGTCACTCAGATCGGAGGCTGTTGTCCTTTTTGTTTCCACCATTGCGGCTCCCAAAGTAGCTACGCACCCGATGTATAAAGCGCTCCACCCGCTGATGCATATCAGCCATCTATTCACATGCCCATAACCTTTTTTCTTCCGCCTTTGCGGCTCCCAAACCAGCTAGCTACCTGAATTCTAAAGCGCTCCGCCCTCCGATGCTAGTCGTGTGTCCGTAGTATTTTCTCTCCCGCCATTGCGGCTGTGAAAAGATTTCATCCTCCGATGTCGACATCCTTCCGACTTTCGATTGAGAACTTTCTCGCCCGCATCTTAGGTCTTATCTTTCCCGACTCTGATAGGGTTAAGTGGTTTCGTAGTGCCCGTCACTTTTAAGACCCGCTCATGTGGTGGTGAATGAATTTACGCTTCCGGTGTGAGTTTTTTTTTTTAGCCACCGATGACTTGTCTGTTTTCCGTCGTGGATGATGTCTGTCAAGCCTATAGGTGGACGAGGTAGTGGTGTCGGCATTTGTTAAAATTTTCAGATCAAGTGGTGCACCTGGACATTTCTTGTGGATTAGTCATTTAGTTGGTTTAATTTGGTGTTTTGTTTTAGATTTCAATCCCGGTGAATGATGCACATTAATTAACTACAGGAAGATCCAAAAGACTTTTCATATTGTCGTGGCGCGAAGGTACAGATAGGGGGCAGGATCTCAAGGGGCACGGGAAAAGTAAAAGACATAATTAGAAGCAACAAAGGCATAGCTCTGAAAGGTCCATTAGTCACTCAGCTAATCATGAGCGTGCACATAAAAGATGAGAAGAGGGATATGAAACTTTCGAAGAACTGAAAAGTCACACGGTTTGGGGGGAACCCAAGCGGTCTACTGTTTGTTTAAATATTTGAAGGTGAAAAGTGGACAAGGAGCGTTTTCCTTGGAAAAACTTGTAACTTAATGCTTGTAAGAGGAACTATTTCGTTTACAACCAGAGACTGCAAATTTTTCCTGTCAGAGGAAGTGTTATGTGGAATGTATCAATGTGATTAAATGAGCAATGTTGAATGTGAACTATTTCGTTTTTAGCTGTGTCTCATTAACTGTGAGGGCGTTCTAACTTCCTGAACCTATGTTCTTGTTTGAATTTTCTTCAGTATATTTTATGATGTCTTCCACCATGAGTAATGGGGTCTTTTAACTGTTGATGAGCTATCTTATCATGTATACTTTTATTCATGTTTATATGTTTGGTTATAAGAACAGCTATCTGTGATTTTCCATAACACATGAATAGTATTGCATTACTCATGAATTAATCCAACTCTCTAGAGATAGTTTAGTTAGTATCTAGTTTCTTGCATGATTTGGATGCTTGTGAGTTCTAAGACAAGAGGTAAGAACCTGCACATCACATTGTGACTACTCTTTGCATCTTTATCACCCTGCATGGTTAATTAGGCACGCGCATATCATACATTAAGTCAAAAATACAAAAACATACAGTGGACCGGGCCACAACCGGTAAACCCTTTTGTTACTTGACCCATGGTAGCTGGACCGCAAACCGAACAGATTCCCTACACCAAACAGTCACGGGCCAGTTGGGAATGTTGACTGGGGAGAATCCCTTACTGTTGTTGCCTACGAATTTCTAGGCCGCAATAGTTTCTAGCGCTAGAAGGAGGGCCGCCAGTGCATGGCTGGCCAAGGAAACCAGTTTTCCTGAGATTATTCCATCAGTAACAGTTCTGAAAGAAGTGGGATTCATAATCCAGTTCCAAAAGAAAAGAGTAGAGAACATTTGTTTTCTGTTGACAACGAGGTTGCTAATAATCTGAGAAGACACACCAAGGCATATGTGAAGAAGATTGGAGGATTTTCGATCATACCTGAATTGCCCAGAAGAGAATATAAATGAAAATATCATCCTATATTGGAAGACTCATTGCTGGTTGGGGATTGGGAAGAACTTGTGGAAACAACCTTACAGGAATTTGTACTGCCTTTGAATCAAGAAGGTCCAGATACTCCTCACAGTTCTCCTGCTCACACTCCTATTTTCTCATCTCCTCACTCTCCACCCAGACTCATGGCAGGCGTTAACGCCAATCCACCACCAAACCCACTGAATCCACCACCTACCTTGAGATCCAGGTCACCTTTAAACCTAACACCTCTGTTTACATGATTTACCTCAATCCTTTGAAAAGATGCTTCCCAAGTTCGACCCAAGTGAGAAGATACTAGTATATGACCACCTGCAAAGCTTTTACTTGGCCATAGAAGGGTTGAGGGCGGGGGAGTGTGAAGATGTAGTTTGCATACTTTTCCCGCACACCCTTAAAGGACCTGCGCCATCATGGTATTTTGGGTTTCCTACAAACTCTATCCCTGATTGGGATACCTTCGAGAGAATTTTCAGAAGCAAGTATGTGACTCAAAAGACTCATGCTGCTCTCATGAAAGCACTATGCGCCTTGAAGAAAGAGAGAAAGGAGAAGGTGCACAGCTTTACTCAAAGATTTGCAGCATACCTCAAGAATTTTTCTGAAGCTGACAAACCTTCGGAAAAGGTCCTGATTGAATATTAGACCTCAGCTTTAGGCCCTGAGTTGGCCATGTTTTCCAAAATAAGAGCCAAGCCTACTTTGGCAGAAACGTATGAAGAGGAAGAAATAGTGGAGGCTGAAAGAGAAAGTATCAAAGATTATACCGAACAGTCAAGAGAGAAAGGTGTGGGAAGGAAATCCTTATTGTTTACTAAGCCTAAGGAAGAGAAATCACCATATTTAGAGAGTATGGAAAAAAAGATGCAGAAGCTTTCTAACAAAATCATAGACTTGGATAAAGAGAAGGAAACTCAAAAGTTCTACAAACCCTATTACAAGAAAAGAGAGGATAACAATCAGTCCCAACCTCCTCCACACAATTCTGCATCTATGAATTTAATAGAGGTAGGCATGGAAAATTTTTGTACTTTCCATCAACAATCACACTCTGAAAAGAATTGTCCTCAGTGGATAAACTCGGTGACGTTGGTTATGAATCAGTTGTTGGACTCTAAATTAACAGAGGATGGAGATGAATAAAGAAAAGAGAGTACCACTTCAACGAAGGAACAAGAAGAGGAAACCATGGTTTTGTGGAATTTTGTTTCGTTATTTGATGCTAAAGAAGAAAAGAATCAGGGCTACAAGGACGTCATGGAGACCAACGTAACAACAAGGAGCCAAGGGTCGATTAAAGAAGACAGTCTCATAATCCCAAAGATCAAAAGGCTGCAAAAAAATGTTAAGAAATTTCAAAATAATTCTGCAGCTGATAAAATTCCCGAATTCACCATTACCAGCCAAGATCCTAAGCAGAATGATACGCTGGTGAAGCCCAATGAGGAAAAGATGAATGCTGATAAACTGCATCCCATTGAACCACAGATGGATTATGACATTGTGGAAGATATAAAGAAGGTAAAGTCGAATGTTTCACTATTTGAAATGTGTAAAGTGTCGCAGCAAAAAGAAAGACTATTGAAAGCGCTTGAAGCATTGGATGAGAGGATTCCCACCGACAATCAACCTCAGGAAGAAGAAGAAATCAGAGAAACCAGCATTGGAGGTAAGTCTAAGATAAAACATCCACCTTTCCTCCTCACTTTTGAAATTTTTAATCACAACGTACATAATTTCCTGGTAGACTCAGGGGTGTCGGTTAACATCATGCCAATATCAGTCTGTAAAAATATAAATGAGTAGCCTAAGCCATCCCCATGGAGGGTTGTTCAGTTGGACAGGATGGATGTAAAGGTAATTGGTGAGATAGAGGATGTCCTAGTCCACCTGGCATCAAATGATAAAGTGTGCCAAGTCATTAATATTATGGTGGCTGATATACCAAACACTTATGGTCTTGTTCTGAGCATAGATTGGTCGGCCAAACTAAATGGATATTTTTCCTCGGATTGGTCGCATCTGTGGTTTCCATATAGAGGAAGTCCAAACCCAATTAAGATTTTGAGGGAGCCTCACATGAAACACAACGTTACTCGACTTGAGGAGAAGAATGAACCAGTGGATTCTGTGTTGGGAAATTATTTTATTAAGTTGGAACCAGGAAATTACCAAGTAGAAGAAGTCAGCAACACGTCAGACACCCAGCCTGATCTCCTTCGATTCTCAAAGGATGATGAAATTGACTGTAAAATAGTAGACTTAGCGGTAGGAATAGATTCTCATGCAGTAGGTAGCGATTTCTGGAATTTGTTTTTTGATGGCTCTAAGACGTCACAAGGGTCAGGGGCCGGCTGTGTCCTGATCGACCCCAAAAATAATAAACATTTTCTTTCATGTAGATTAGAGTTTGAATGTACGAATAATACGGCTAATTATGAAGCATTGGTGCAAGGTTTGAAGAAAGCAATCGAATTAAAGGTAAGTAATCTAAAAGTTTTTGGAGATTTTGAAATAATTGTTAAACAGATCCGGAATCAAATACATTGTGTTTCCCCTCACCTGAAAGCTTATCAAAATGAGGTATGGGATCTGCTCAAATGTTTTAACGCATTTAATATTGTTTCAATTCCAAGACTTAAAAACGCAGCAGCTGACTTGTTAGCCACATCAACCGCTAGGCTCGTGCCTACTAATAATCAATGCTCTATTGAATTGCTTTTCAGACCCTCAGTACCTGATATGATCACCAACCTACGAGTGTTCGATGACGATCAACAGATTATAGAGTGCTTAACAAATGACGAGGTATTTAAAGGAGAAATTATAGATGATGAAGAACATCAAGCCGAGCTGAAGTATGATAATTTCATCCCTAAAGGAGTGAGAACGTTAGAAAGAATGTTCGATTTAAATGAAAAGTTCAGAAGACCAGCCAACGTGAAGACTCATAGCTCATCTCTACAGTTTGAGATGATAAATTTAGGGACTGAGATGAATCCTAAATATGTGAATCTTGGCAAATGTTGTTCACCAGCAGAAAGAGATAAGTTTGCCAGTCTGTTTAAACAATATAAAGATGTTTTCGACTGGACATATGAAGATTTGAAGACATATAACACCAGCATCATCAAACATGTTATCCCCATCAAAGCTGGTGTCAAACCATATCAGCAACCTTTAAGAAAAATGCATCCAAAATTGGAACCGCTGATTCAGAGTGAAGTTAAGAAATTATTGGATGCTAGAATCATTTTTAAGGTCAGACACTCTGAGTGGGTCTCGAATCTGGTGCCAGTGAGAAAAAAATCTGGAGAAATCAGGCTATGCATGGACTTCAGGAATTTAAACCATGCTTTAGACAAAGATAACTATCCTGTTCCACCCATGGAGCAACTGCTACAAATGGTCTCAGGGTCTGAACTATTTTCTTTACTAGATGGATTCTCGGGCTACAATCAAGTATTAGTAGTTGAAGAAGACAGGTTGAAGACAACATTCAAGACCAAATGGGGAACTTTCGCTTACAGAAGAATTCCCTTTGGGATTATAAATGCTGGAGCCACATTCCAGAGGGCTATGGACATAGCCTTCCACAGTTTGATTCGACGTAGTGTGGTGATATACCTCAATGATATTACAATATTCTCAAAGAAGACAGGAGAACACGCGTTCCATCTAAGGCATATTTTTTAACGCTGTTGGAAATATGGCATCTCACTCAATCCCAAAAAATGTGTGTTTGTTGTTCTGGAAGGTAAGTTGCTTGGTCACATAGTTTCAAAGAAGGGAATCTCTATCGATCCAGAAAGGATCAAAGCCATTGAACAGATTCCCTTGCCCCATAATAAAAAAGGGATGCAATCATTTATGGGAACAATAAACTTCGTGTGAAGGTTTGTGCCTGATTTCGCTCAGATTGTCAAGCCTCTGCAGCAAATGATGAAGCAAAATGCACAATTCAAGTGGACTGAGATTGAGAAGAATGCATTCAGCAAAATTAAAACTGCTGTTGCACATGCACCCTCCCTGAAAAGCCCAGATTTCGACAAAGATTTTATTCTATATACTTTTGCATCTGATGATTCACTAGCAGCTGTGCTTACCCAAAAGGAAGATGGGGGGATGAATTCCCAATATATTTCATGAGCACTAGTTTACAAGGGGCTGAATTAAATTACCCAGCCATTGATAAATAGGCTTACGCAGTATTCAAAGCAGTGAAACAATTCAGGCCTTATATATTAAAAAATCGAACCAAGGTGATCGTCCCATACCCAGCTGTAAGGTCCCTTTTTGTATAGAAAGAGTCAGGAGAAAGAAGGGGCAATTGGGTAACAGCTCTTCAAGAGTATGACCTCGAATTCAAGCCAGCTTCTATAGTCAAAGGGCAAGGGTTGTGCAAATTGATGACTAAAAATGGGGACAATGATGAACACCCTTGGGAAGACGAGGCTGAATTACATTTGACGGATGTATGTCCTTTGTTCACAACCCCCGATTCTTGGTATAGCGATCTCGTGCAATACCTGTAGGTAGGACTGTTTCCAGAACATTGGAATTCTAAGCAAACAAGAGAGCTGCATCTTAAATCAGCTTCCTATCAAATTGTTGAAGGGATATTATTTAGAAAAAATTAATACGGAGTTCTTCTTAGACGCCTAGAGAAAGAAGATACGAAGAAAGTGATGATGGATTTGCATGATGGGCCTGCTGGGGGACATTATTCAGGAAATACTACAGCTCACAAAATTCTCAGAGCCAATTACTATTGGCATACGCTCTTCAAATATGCACACACACATGTCAAGAAGTGCGATATTTTCCAAGGGTGTAGTGGAAGACAACCTAAAGCAGCCACACCACTAAAACCTGTGATGATCACGGATCCGTTCGAGCAGTGGGGGTTGGACATTATTGGGGAGATAAAGCCAAACTCTTCCCTGCAACACAAGTATATTCTGACTGCAACCAATTACTTCACTCGCTGGGTCGAAGCCATCCCGCTGTGCAAAATAAATGAGAACGCGGTTATCAGCTTCCTGCAGGACCATATCATGACCAAGTTTGGAGTTCCAGTTTCTGTAGTTTTTGATAATGCTACTTACTTTTCATCGATTAAATTAACTGCTTTCGCTCATGAGAAAGGAATAAAGTTTCATTATTCCGCTAACTACTATCCACAAGGGAATGGCTTGGCTGAATCCACCAACAAAAATATGATTAGAATTTTAAAGAAGACTGTAATAGAAAACCAGAAGAGTTGGCACACAGCACTACCAAATGCCCTTTGGGCTGATAGAGTCAGCCCCAAGTCTTCGATAGGAGTGTCTCCATATACCCTTGTGTACGGTAAAGAATCCATTCTTCCTCTCGATACCATGCTACCTTCTTCCATAATAGCTCAAGAATCTAGAGGGTCGGATAATGATGTTTTGCAAATAAGGATATATAACCTCCTGAAAGCAGAAGAGGCTCGATCTAAAGCCAGAGAACGCTTTAAGCAGCAACAAGAGGTAATAAAGAGATGGTTCGACAAACATAAGGCAGGAACAAAAGACTTTGAGGTGGGAGATTTAGTTCTCAAGTGGGATCACCCCCATGATGAGAAAGGAAAACACACGAAATTCCAGCAGTTGTGGGTAGGTCCTTTCCAGATTGTGGCAAAAATTGGCCCTTCCACTTATAAGTTACAAGATCTGCAAGGGTGGGAAGAGAACTTACCAGTAAATGGTTTAGTTCTCAAGCCTTATTTTTCTTGAGTCTCATTTGTGTTCTTCTATCTTGTATATAAATAATATGCCTTGGCCATTTTTTTTAGTCTTTGAGTCATGAGGTTTAGTTTTGTTTTAGTTTAGATTTTCTGTTTGATTTCAATAAAAGAAGCAAGATTTGGTTGCATGGAGAGCATTATAATTCTGGACTAACTAAAATCCTTGATTAGAAGACTGTGTATTATGGTTTTACCTGATAGAATTTCTTCTAGTTTAGCATTTTTCCTAAATGGCTATGAACGCATTGAAGTCCTGCTAAATCCCTGTAAAGTAACTCGAGATCAAAAGGTATAGAATACTATTTCAAGGCTTCATCCATCTCACACTTAAAATGTCCTAGGGGGTGACAGCAAAAGATCCATGGAAGGAAGCAGGGTAAACAGTATATTGTATATAAATGATCCCATGCCAAGAATTGAAAGCCAAAAGGATAAGAAGAGTCAAAACTCCTAAGAAAGCAATATGTATCAAAACAAAGTACTAAATCACATGAGTATAAAATTGCCAAAATTTCCTCTCCGTTCGTGAGCTGAAAATTACATACATCTCTCACACAAAAGGACACTATGGATAGAGGAACCTGAATAAAAATTTGAAAAGAAAGGCATGAGGAGGACTCACCAGGACAAAAAGTCCAAAAGCACAACACAGGTGCAAAATGGCATGGGAATGATGAACAAATGAATATTTCTATTTACCATATGTTACGATCCTGTGGTGTCCAAGCTGGAAGCTTCCCGAAGAGAGATGAAAAAATGAAACTCATATTTCTGGCCTCGAAAGAGTTATCTTGACCTTAAAATCTTGGTTTCCATTTTCCTAATTGGACTACCCTCAATGATTCAAAGTTCATATATCTGCCATTTGGGAAATCCATATTTCTAAAAGAATTCAACATGATTGTTTATTGTTTAACAGTATGTTACTTAAGGAGGAAATTGTCCAGAGATCTAGGCCCACCAGGTAGTCGCCAATTGTTGCAGCTGCAACTGTTTTCCCCAAATTTCTTAAAATTTTGGTCCCCTCCTCATGATTTAGTGTGGTTTTTAAATGTTTGGATCCTTGAACCTTTTGGTCATGCTTGATTTTTGATGGTTTCTTTTTGAATATTATCTTTCGTCCTGGTTTTCAGAAATTACTCATGTTTGGAATTGTTGTAGATCACAGATTTAGAGTTTGTTTTGCTGATTTGAAAATGGGTTAGGCATTTTGTCCTTTACAAAACGTTGTTTCATAGGTGAAACATTTTCAATCGCTGCCAAATTTAAAGTTTTTGTCACTCAGATCGGAGGCTGTTGTCCTTTTTGCTTCCGCCGTTGTGGCTCCCAAAGTAGCTAGGCACCCGATGTATAAAGCGCTCCGCCCGCCAATGCGTGTTGGCCTTCTAGTCGCATGCCCATAAACTTTTTTCTTCCACTGTTGTGACTCCCAAACTAGCTAGCTACCCAAATTCTAAAGCGATCCGCCCTCTGATGCTAGTCGTGTGTCCGTAGTCTTTTCTCTCCCGTCGTTGCGGCTGTGAAAAGATTTCATCCTTCGATGTCGACATCCTTTCGAATTTCGATTGAGAACTTTCCCACCCGCATCTTAGGTCTTATCTTTCCCGAATCCAATAGGGTTAAGTGGTTTCACAGTTCCCGTCACTTTTAAGACCCGCTCATGCGGTGGTGAATGAATTTACCCTTCCGGTGTGAGTTTTTTTTAGCAGCCACCGATGAGTTGTCCGTTTTCCATTGTGGATGATGTTTGTCGAGCCTGTAGGTGGATGAGGTAGTGGTGTCGGCGTTTGTTAAAATTCTCAGATCAAGTGGTGCACCTGGCCATTTCTTGTGGATTAGTCATTTAGTTGGTTTAATTTGGCATTTTTTTTAGAATACAATCCCGGTGAATGATGCACATTGATTAACTGTAGGAAGATCCAAAAGAATTTTCATATTACCATGGCGCGAAGGAACAGATAGGGGGCGGGATCTCAAGGGGCACAGGAAAAGTAAAAGACATAATTAAAAGCAACAAAGGCGCAACTCTGAAAGGTCCGTGAGTTACTCAGTTGATCATGAGCATGCGCAGAAAAGATGAGAAGAGGGATATGAAACGTTCGAAGAACCGAAAATTCACACGGTTTGGGGGGAACCCAAGCAGTCTACTATTTGTTTAAATATTTGAAGGTGAAAAGTGGACAAGGATATTTTTCCCTGGAAGAACTTGTAACTTAATTCTTGTAAGAGGAACTATTTCGTTTTACAACCAGAGACTGCAAATTTTGCCTATCGGAGGAAGTGTTATGTGGAATGTATCAATGCGATTAAATGAGCAATGTTGAATGTGAACTATTTCATTTTCAGCTGTGTCTCATTAACTATGAGGGCGTTCTAACTTCATGAACCTATGTTCTTATTTGAATGTTCTTCAGTATATTTTATGATGTCTTCCACCATGAGTAATGGGGTCTTTTAACTGTTGATGAGCTATCTTATCATGTATACTTTTATTCATGTTTATATGTTTGGTTATAAGAATAGCTATATGTGATTTGCCATAACACATGAACAGTATTGCATTACTCATGAATTAATCCAGCTCTCTAGAGATAGTTTAGTTAGTATCTAGTTTCTTGCATGATTTGGATGCTTGTGAGTTCTAAGACGAGAGGTAAGAACCTGTGCATCACATTGTGACTACTCTTTGCATCTTTATCACCCTGCATGGTTAATTAGGCACGTGCATATCATACATTAAGTAAAAAATACAAAAAAATACGGTGGACCGGGCCGCAACCGGTAAACCCTTTTGTTACTTGACCCACAGTAGCCGGACCGCAAACCGAATGGATTCCCTATACCAAACAGTCACGGGCTAGTTGGGAACGTTGACTGGGGATAATCCCTTGCTGTTGTTGCCTACGAATTTCCAGGCCTCAACTTAACCCTAATTCCCGATCTGCTCAATTTTATAATGTAGTTGAAGATCTCGTTCAGGAACCAAGTGCAATGTCTACCTTGGAATTACTCCAAAGTTGTCCTACACAATGTAAAAACTTGTTTTTAGCATTAGGATATTTAGACCTAGACAATAATAATTTGATTCATTTCAATGTCGAGAACTATAAGTCTAGAATACCTCACAAACTCACTTTCCAAATCATAACGAAAGTAGTCAGAAATAAGGTCTTTAGAATTGTCTTAGACGAAGGAGCTTCAACTTCGGTTTTGTCCCTATCTTGTTGGAAAGATATCGGCTCTCCCGAGCATGTAACATCACCTACGAATCTGAAAGCCTTTGTTGGATGAGGTTTCCAGCCCCATGGTCTCATACCAGCCCTTTCAGTTGAGCTTGGGGGCAAAGCTATTTCTATTCAAGTAGAAGTAATATACACCCCATTAGATTACAACCTCCTTCTAGAACAAAATTGGTTTTACGCCATGACTGCTGTTGCTTCGATGGTATTTCAAACTGTCCAATTTCTGCATCAAGGGAGAATTGCCATGATTGACCTGCTCAATTTTTATACACATGATGTTACTATCTCTATGGATAATAACATCCCTATGTTAGGCCAGTCCCCTCCTCCTTACCAGTCGATTAGGGTAGGCATGTTGAAGGATTCGTCCCTTATGGAGATTTTTCCATCCACTCCTCCTAACACAGACACAGCAACAGTAAATATGATTTCTCCATTTGATTATGAACCAAAGGGAAAGAAAATTGTTGATTCCACCTCGTTGAGTCCGCATGAAGAAATGTACAATGTTATTCAAACCCTTTCCGATGACCACACTGATGAACTTCATGTGGTGGATTTGGACCCTTACCACCTTCCCTACTAGTTGGAACCTTCTCTTCCTATTCTGGATTATATCTTTGATAATTTCCCTTCTGATGAGCATGAATGAGCCTATCTGGGAGGATCATCATCATACATCCTCGTTCCTCCCCAACACTAGTTCGGTAGACCATGATTTAGCATCCCTTTTTTCCAATGATATTGTCAACACACCTCAAAATCCTATATTGTTGCAAGACACAGATTCTGAAGGAAACCTATGCAACATTACCCAAACAAATCCAATTGACATATCAGCCAAGCCTAGTACCCTTGAGCATGTTCATATTCAGCAGAACTGCTTAGTAGAAGAATTTGAAGCATACCGAGCACTTTTCAAAGAATTTAGCGATATTTTTGCCTGGTTTTATGAAGAAATGCCAGGGATAGACCCATCCATTGTGGTCAGTGAAATAAATACCTATCCCATTGCTAAACCTATCAGGAAAAAACTAAGGCAAGTCCATCCACGGAAAGTCGCAACTATCAAAGTTGAAATAGAGAAACTTCTCAAAGAAGGGTTTGTTTATCTTGTACCACTGATGGAATGGGTATTGAAAATCATCCCTATCAATAAAAAGAAGGGCACCATTCGAGTCTGCATTGATTTCAGAGATTTGAACAAATATTGTCCCAAAGACAACTTTCCCACTCCGCATATCGACCAGATTATCACCAACTGTGCTGAAAGTGTCATCTTCTCATTTATGGATGGCTTTTTGGGTTATAATCAGATTGATAATTTTACCCACCGATCAACATAAGATGGCATTCATTTTCCCATGGGGAACCTTTGCATATAGGAAGTTACCATTTGGCCTAAAAAACGATGGAGCCACTTTCCAGTGTGCTATGTCCTATGCGTTTCACGATATAAAACATATTGTTGAACCGTACATTGACAACCTCCCTACTCATTCACAGCGATGGGAGGACCACCCTGTTCATCTTAGAGACATTTTCCTGAGATGTCGTCACTATAACATACAGATCAATCCTCATAAATGTGTTTTTTGCATTGAGATGGGAATCTTGTTAGTTTTTGTGGTTTCTAAGGATGGCATATGGATAGATCCATTGAAAATTGCTGCTATTTTAGCTCTACCATCCCCAACCAACCTTCTAGAACTCCAAAGTTTGCAAGGGGGGGCAGACTTTCTTCGTCGTTTCGTGTGCAATTTTGCAGAGAAAACACACAGTTATATGTGTCTCCTTAAGAAGGACACTCCATTCTATTGGGATGACCAAGCCCAGCGAGCCTTTGATAAGCTCAAAGATGCTTTGACTCATTCACCCATGATACACCCCCAGATTATTCAAAGAATTTTCTCTTATATATTGCTTCCTCCACTACTACCCTTGCTATGGTTTTGGTGCAGGAAAATCCTGACAGTCAAGAGCACGTGATCTACTATGCTAGTAAGAATATTATGGATTCTGAAACCCGATATTCATGCGTGGAGAAATTAGCATTGGCCATGGAAATTGTTGTTCAAAAATTTCATCACTACTTTTTTCTCTGCACAACCACCATATTGGCAGACCAGAAACCTATGTATTACATCCTGACTCATCAGGTGCTCGGGGGCAAGTACTCCTGATGGATAGTCATACTACAAGAGTTTGGTCTGGAATTTTCCAAAGCCACATCAAAGAAATCCTTGGTATTTTTCGAGCTCATGTGTGATCTTCCCTGTGCTTCGACGGAATCTGAGCCCAGTGATTCATTTTTGGATGAATTCCTGTTCCTGATAAGCACTACTAACTCATGGTATGGATATTTTCTTATTTATCTCCAAACACAAAGATTTCATCCAAATCTATCCTGTGATGATCGCCACCGTATCCGTCACCACACAAAATACTACCTCATCTTGAATGACACTTTGTATAGACGTGGTATCGATCCCATTCTCCAGCGATGCTTTACCCACGAGGAAGCTGAACAAGTGTTGAATGATTGCCACTCTGGAGCATGTGGCAGTCATTTATTTGGGATGGCTACAACCTAGAAAATCCTTCACGCTGGTTATTTCTGGCCTTCAGTCTTTAAAGAGTGTCATGAGGCTGTTAGGAAATTCCCACTATGTCAACACTTTTATCCAAAAAAGTGTAGTCATCCTGCTCCACTACACCTCATCATTGCCATTGGCCCTTTTTCCAAATGGGGGATTTATTATATGCATTATAAGCATACCTTAGCTAGGGGGCATGGTTACATAATCATAGTCGTTGACTATTTTACAAAGTGGGCTGAGGCCATGCCTACGTGTGTAGAGGATGGTAAGACTACCTCTCTCTTCTTGTTCAATCATGTGATAGCGAGATTCAAAGTCCCGTAGTCCATAGTTACTGATCATGAATAACATTTCCATAATCAAATGATGGAGGAACTAAGTTCCAAGCTAGGTTTTCATCATGAAAACCCCATGCCCTATTATCCACAAGCTAATGGTCAAGTCGAGGCCATTAACAAATTTTTGAAAATGATGCTTTGTCAGATGGTTAGAGACCATAAATCCAACTGGAACCATATCATTTTCTCCGCTCTTTTGGCTTACAAGACTTCAGTGAAAACAGCTATTGGTTTCACACCTTTCCAGCTTGTCTATGGACTGAAAGTTGTCTTACCTATTCAATGTCAGATTCTATCCTTGAAACTTGTCGTTGAACTTCTCCTAGACACTTCTGCAGAGTAAGAGAGATTTTTATACTTGAACAATCTTGATGAAACTAGAAGAGATGCTGCCTTAGGTAATGAGGCACACAAGAAAAGCATCCAGGTGCAGTATTACAAGTCTGTTCAACCTCGTGCCTTTAACGAGGGTGACCTTATTTTGACTTATGATCATAGATATGACAAACTAGGGAAGGGAAATTTTGAATCCATGTGGTACGGTCCTTTCGTTATTTCCAAAGTTTTAGAGAAAGGGCCCTACAAGCTCGTGTACTATGATGGAATCCCCTTAGGACAACCTCATAATGGGTTGTACCTAAAGAGATACTATGCCTAGATCTCTCTTGGATAGTATCTTGTATATATGTATATTACTTGACTTTTAGTGTGCTCGAGTATTTTCAATATGGTTTTGAGTTTAGTGTCTGCATCTGTTTATACCATGTTTTGGTCGTGCAGAGTAGATGGATTTCTATGGTTTCGCTGATGGTGCTTGCTGCCACACCTTGAATCTTGCCTCAGCTGCTTAGGTTCTTTATTCCCCAGCTTATGATTTGGTCAGTTTAGAAGCGGTTTGTATTGGTCTCGCTACCAACAATATCGCTGAGTATTGAGCAGTCATAGGTCTTTTGACTAAAACTTCCTCCCAATATGTTCACAACTTAGTAGTCTTGATGGAATCAAAACTTGTGGTTTGTCATCTAAACCATGTATATACCATTAGGAATCCTATGCTTCTTCGTCTCTTTCGAAGGATACGTTTGTTAGAAAGGTCGTTTGAAACTATCACATATAGGCATATCCCTAGGGAACATAATGTAGTTGCTAACTCATTGGCTAATTACATCCTAGACTGGCATATTACCCATTCATGACATGAAAATAAAACATGGTTCATTGTAAATAAACTATAAAAGACAAGTAAAACTCATGTAAAATACATTCACCATTTGAGACATATAAACTCCAAGTATAAGTCTATATATATGAACATGTTTTACAAAAAATAGGTCACGAGACCTCATCTAAAGAACGTAGGATTTCAGGTAAAAAATCACCATACAAAAGTCCTGAAGCTATCAGCTTTCAGTGGATACATCATGCATCTAATGATGTTCATGGTAACACATCACTTCCCTAGGCTACACTACGTAGCAGTCTGCTAAAACGACTCAGTACTCCCGCTGTAGGCCTCTGATACCTTAGTGGGAAGTCATCAATTGAGGCATCCATTATGTCTAGAGTCAACCTCTCTAGGTTCTCCTCTAACTCCCCTATCACATCATCGCCCTATAGTACAAAATGGGCTTTGGCTCGCCTGTCCAATGGGGAGGATTCCCCCAGGTCATGCTGCTCCGACATATGCATGAAAACATTCAAGTCTCATTACTAAACATAACAAATATAAAACATCAATACATTAAAAAACTCTTTTTCCATTTTAGGGTCTTTTTTTATTACCGATATCACCCCATTTTCCACCAGGTGGGAGCGGTAGGTCAGGGTCTCCACTAAAGTTAGTGCCCGCATATGCATAATCCTCCACCATGAGGAGTTGATCTCACAACCATTGAAAGAATGGGCCACTGAACTTTACCTTGCCTCTACCTGCTCCAGTACGGGCCATAATTTGGACCCACATCTGCATGCGAGGGTCTCGTGCCCTCAACTTTGTAAACACCACCTAGGGTCTCATCTGTGGAACCCTCTCAAAAAAGAAGCAAGCTAGAATGGAACTGAAACCAAATTTCTTCAGCTCCCCTTGCCGACACTTGGTTAGCTGATCCTTGAAGATCAAAGTAGAGCTTCCACCTAGTTGAAGACTGTAGGCGCCATGGCCTCTTTGGTGTAGAGCATATGTGCTCTAGATTCCTAGTGTACCTCTTAGCTTCCCGCCACTCTCTTCATGGTAAACAACACGGTCCATAGAGGGCCATCCACCACTGCTTTTATGGGAATTTTCTTCCCCGATGTCCTGGTCCCAAGAATGTAGTGGTGGTCTATCAACTCCTGAGTAGTAATGTCCCCCCCATGGGAACCAGTCAAAGAGAGGGAGCACCCCGTCTCGAAAGGCCTATTAGGAAGTAGATGTTCTCTACTTCAACTGGCAATATGTGAGCACCAACCTCAAAATATTGTTGCTCAGGATTCCACATCTAGAGTATCTGTTCTAGTAGTCACTCATGCGACACCATACTAGGTGTGCAGAATAAATTTAAGAGTCTATAGTCTCTCTATGCGGATTTTCAACCCATGTTTTGTTCAACAAAGGAATCATCGTTATCATGTTGCCTCTCTTTCCATATGATCATTTTTTTATCAACAAGAACCTATCAAAAACCATCACAAGACAAATTAGAATCATTCCCAATCATTCAAATCAACAAAAATGAGATAATTTTTCTTGTCCATACATTTATATTTATCCACGGTCGGCACCACCAATGTCTCATTGAATACAAGTGGTGGCACTTCCTGTGTGCAATTTTTTTCAGCGCGGTTCGAACATGGTACTACTTATCCCGCAATGGATAAGGCCGTTGTCTACTTCCATGGTTTTAGGGCTCACCATATAAGCCTAAAACACCACCAAAAACCAAAAGTGAAGGCATGAAATGATAGAGTAGGGTCTAGGCTATTACCTGGAACTGACAGTGCATGAATCCGATAGTGGATGCTCCCGATATCAGCAACTGAAAATATGGCCAAGAAAATGCTCCAAAGGCTCTCCATTATGGGTAAATGGTAAAATGTTTTGATTTTTTACTATTTACATGACTTTTATATACATTTTAAAATTTGACATGCTATAGTTTTGTTTTAAAATCATTTATTACTCAAAATATATCAATCATAATCCTTTAATGTTAGTTATTTGAACATTTAACACTTGTTTTTCGAGTCGTTGCAGGATCGAAGAGAAGTGGCAATAAAGTTTTGGGAGTTCATTTTTTGACTTTTTCGTAGTACCATAAAATGGAAAAAGTCTTTTGAGAATTTATTGTGACACTTTGGTCATGCTCTTGAAACTTAGTGTCAAAGGTCCATGTCCATTTCTGATTCTTTTCAGGCTTGTAAAATCTCTCATCGTGAAAAGAGACCTAGTGGAGTCTTCTTTAAACTCTTTTCGGGATCCTTAAATACGAAAATATTGTCGAGTGATCTTGTCTTCTTCAAACTCATTAAAGAATTTGAAGAGTTGTTCATCTAACGGTAGGTTATCACTTTTTTAGTTCAGGTAAACTATTTTATGAAAAAGGACCCTATGGAGTCTTCTTCCGTGGTCGTTCAAACTCTATAAACATGAACAATACTGAGTTTTCTTTCATTGGACTCGTTAAATTAAACATTGAGAGACCCTCTATTGGGAATGAACCCCTCCTCTCTCAGGTTCGTACAGCATATGAGTTTGAACTTGTGTTTGGATGAGCTATAATGAGTATTTGTTACCCTCATTGAACTTGTAAAAACCAAAAGAGACACTTGTCAACCATGATGGGGAAAATGGGAAGGGAATAATTTTGCAAATAAATGGTAGTAGTTTGTCGTTACCTTTGAACATGGCACTTGTTTGCATACCATTTCAGTCAATTGGGTATTCATCTGATCTCTATGATGATCCACTTTCATGAGTCATGTCACTCCTTTGAGTCTTTCGAAAAAATGCATTGTCCACCATCACACTATGTGTTTGTCTGGTCTAGTCATGATGCCAAGTATTTTGTTGTGTCATCCAATGTTCAAAGTGAAGTTGAAGAAGTTTCACCTCTACAGTAAAAACAGTCTCTGTGTCAGTACTTTTGAGTTATTTTATGGTTACCTTATTCACATCATTCTAGAACTTTGTTCTGAGTTTCGTGTCATTGATGTGGGACTCATCATGGCCCTCCTTCAATGATACTATTCCCTTTGACATTATCTCATCATCTAGGAAATAGTGTTAGAAACAAAAATTAGTACCTTGAGATATGCATGCCTCAATGACAAATTCTCTTGCTCTCGACATAGGTTCATATCATCAACCTTTGATCGATAGAATCGACTGGGTATTCGACATCAAGAAATCTATTTACACTCAGTAGATTGTACTAGGATACCTTGGGAATCATTGACATCAATGGTGATCTCCCTTACACTTATTAACGATTCACATCATTGGCCGATAATCAGTGGTTTCTACCATGTTCGATTTCAGAACATTGTAATCACATGGATAGAATCATACTTTGTAGAAGACGAGACAAAAACTCTAGGTATTTGTTTAGCACTCATTGCTTTCCCTAGGTTGTGATGGACTTTTGTATATCCAGCATGGATCCACGTTTGTATGGTCATGGCTATGCTCAAATTTGCATCTGTATGACACATATCTACATTGTATGTATGGTAGCTATCTCCAAGTTTGAGTCCTCTATGACATGGATCTACGTTGTATTCTAGTAGCCATGCTTGTTTATTCCTCTCATGGATCTACCTTGTATTAGTCTGTAGCCATGAGTTGGTTACATCTGTCTATGAGTTAAAAGTATTGATGTACTACAGATTCCTATTGGACAACATTCTTCGTCCGAGCTGACATTTTCACCTCCTAGTGACAACTTGTTCTCTCAAATATATTGCTTATCATTTCTTTCTAAGTCTCATGATTTGGGGGGGATTCTATTATACCTAAATCCTATCACCATCATGTGATGAGATCCTTAACTTCCATGTTTTCCTGTAATCCCAACACTTGGAGTGGAAACTTGCTCTATTTTTCAATTCTACTTGAAAAAACCTGGCACCGGGATTTCCCTTTGGCTAATGAGCGGTACCTTATTCAGTACTGCTTGTATCTTGTTATAGAGAAGCGGTGCTACCACCTATATTCTTTGTTCTTAAATTAGTTCTCATCTAATCCGCTCTGTCATAAGGGAACAAAAGTGGTACCCTTCGTAAAATGGGAAAAAGAAAGTTTCTCGACGCTTCTAAAACTTGAGCCTCATGTCCTCCCTTATCCCTATAATTATGGGTTAGATTGAGCTCGAGATCCCCCTTGATAGGATCTTGGAGCCACCTCACCCACCATTCTCTCAACTATCCCTATCCATTAAGCCTTATAAATACAAGCTCAAATCCATAGCTGAGGGGGAGAACTATAGAGGTATTCTTATGTTGTTGAATTGACTACCCAGTCCAAATCATTGGAGAGCATAGAGAGCAAAGTTGGAGCTTATGGGGATGAAGTGTTTGTCTCATGGAGCTTGTCGACACTAAGGCAACAATTGTAAGCTTCTCCATACATTCTTAATGCAAAGGTGATTTCTGTCCCACATTTTTGTTGTTTTGATTTCACATGTATATGTTGCTAGATTCCTTAGTCACTAGCATGGATCTGTAGATGATTTTTTGGTAGCTTTGATGTGCTTTTATGTTTGATATGTTTGTAGGTACACAGGTACATAATCGAATCAATATTCTAGGTGTCTATAGCATTCAGGGAAGGTCTTCATCCTTTGTCATTCACTCATTTATTCTGGATCTGAACCATTCAGATCGGAGGAATAGCTTCTGTCCATAGAAGGTGCAATATTCCTGATAAGAGGAACTGATCCTGGGGTGAGTTTGATGGAAAAGTCTGGGTCACATTTTAGAGGTAATCCAGGGATTTCCTCTGGAAACAGATCCTTGAATTCTTCAAGAACGGGGAAGTAATCTATGTGTCTTTTTCTATCAGACTCTACATCTTGGATGTTCACTGCAAACAACTTGCAGCCCTTCCTAACACACTTCTTCGCTTGTAAGGCAGATATTTTTCTTACAGAAACTTTATTTGGGATGCCTTGAACCTTCACTTGGTTCCCTTGGCTATCAGTACACAAGATAGACTTGTGTAGACAATCGAGCATGACATGGTGTTGTTCCAACTAGTCCATGCCGATAAGAATACCGTATGATCCTAAAGGTAGGATGTTCAGGTTTACCTTAGTAAGGAAACCATTCAGGTTTACTTCACATTCTTTAACAATTTATGAAACCTTTCATTTTGTACCAGTGGCTAACTGTACCAGCCAAGGTTTAACATGCTTTACTTTTCCTAACTTGCATAAATCAACAATCATAGGTGCAACATAGCTCCGACAAGCACCATGATCAAAAAGTATTGCAACAGAGGTGTTCAAGATGTTACCTTCAATCTCGACCATTGTAGCTTGATGGTCCACCTGTCGTCCATCTAATTCTGCATAGATTTGCGAGGTTCCCATGATATCATCAATGGTAGGTTCTTCTTGTAGGTTATGCAAGACTCCATTGTTATTGTTCTTACAATTTCGGGCATAATGTGGCCCATTGCAGTTCTAGCACTTGATTGCTAAAGGGGTAGCATTGGATCAACTCAGCACTTGCTTATTACCATTGGGAGCTAGTGCATAAGGCTTCATACCAATTTTTTTGAAGTTCTTGTTCACTTGAAAGATGTTATTTTTCTTTCTATAAGGTTGCGAGTTTGACCCAGGATTGCGGTTATCTGAAAAGTTTCTAGACTTTTCTCTGTTTCGGTTCTGGTTTTCTTGACGTAATTGTCCATGCTCATAACAGAGCCGGGCCTTATGTAGTGCAGTATCGAGAGTCTTTGGCATGTCGAATTCAATCCTGTCCCAAAAACTAGGAGGAAGACATCCTAGGAACTGTTGGATCTTCACCTTCTCTTCTTTGATATATAATACATAATGCAGCAGATCTAAAAATCTATTTATAAATGTGTCCATAGTCATGGATCCCATGCAGAGTTCATGGAACTCTTTTACCTTACAATTAAAGAACCTTTTTGACATGTATTTTTCTTGGAAAATCTTTCATAATTTTTCCCAACTTATTTCTCACACCTCATCTTTCTTGGTGTGCTTTAAATCTCACCACCATCTTGTTGCCTTACCATTCAGGTTGTAGATGGAAAGCCTAGCCTGCACCACACTTGAATAGTTATGAACCTGGAAATACTTACTCATTCCCAACTACCATTCTTCAGCCTTTTCTTCCATATTTACTTCACCTTCATAGGTCAGGGCTCTTATTTTTCAAAATCCCCCCTGAAGACTGTCATCATTTTTTTGCCTTTTTCTCTGTGGAGAAAGTGAGTCATCACTAGTAGGACTGTGATGATTTCCTTTAGTTGCTTCAGGTGTACCTTGTTTTTCTTCTTCTCTTGGGCTGCTAGCCTGCTCATGGTATGGTTCTCTTTTGGATCTATTGGTGGATTGGGCAGGTTTACCTTGCAGGCTCCCCCCCATCATGTTACGCAATAATGCTTTATTTATATCTTGTTGTTCCTTTCTTTCATTTAGATTTTCTTCTCTGAAACTTTTCAGTTCAGCTTGAAGACTATGCAAAGTTTTTAGCACATCAGATTTTAGCTTGACCACCAAGTTCACTTCTGGAGTGGGGTGGTCATTTCTTCCTGCCGGTTGTTTTATTCCTCAGTATTCATAAACTGAACAGCGTTGTAAAAAATTTCCTGAAACAAAAAAAAAGTGTTAATAGCAACAAAAATTTCTGCTAGTAACAAAATTACTTATCATACTTTATTTTCTCTATGTTAATGCCTGGTGCACCGATAAGTCTCTCAGTATTGAAATTGAGCTCTGATACCACTTGTAATGTCCCCAAAAATTGAAAAAAAAAGGCATTATAGGCTAGTGAAAACTACCCAAAGGGGGTCATTATTACTCGTGTGGAATTACATGTGCTACTTATACTTTTGATCTCTTCAAAAATTGCCCATACTATCTTGTTAATCTCTTATCCATTTAGTGATTATTATTTTGTTTACTTCTTATGTCTTAATTATGTTATTTAAACTATTGATACATCTTAGTTATTACTGTCGGTGAATTCATGAATTGTATAGATCATTATTTTTCTCCTGCACATGTGTACTTTGTTTATTTAATAGAAACTAACTTAACTTTGTTGATGGGAACAAAAGTGGTGGAGTGGTGGTACTCGTTCTCCCATGACGATCTGAGAGGTAAGGTCATTCTTTTCTATGCAGGCTTACTTAGTTCATTCGAACTAAGGAACCTTATTTATTGACTTACAGGTTACTTTTGCGACATCAGTATTATTTGGTTACTTGAAGCAATTCAATTCCTAGTTATACTTCTTGTTCCACCTTGCACTTTTATTACTGTTCTATTTTACGACTTAGGTAAGTCCTATGTTCGTTAATTATCTTTCTCAGTTAATTAACTAGATGCTATGAATTAACTTACTGTCCTTACCATTATTAACTATCTATCTCTTGGTTAATTAATTGCACTTCTCTTGTTTCTATTTTGCAAGTCTTCCTTGGTTACGAGTTTGGAAACTTAAGCTTGTTCTTCCTACCGAGGGCATCATGGCATACTACATTTGCCATGATTCATAAATACTACAAAACCTATAATAAAGTCTTAAGCACAACCGTTACCTATAAGAACTACAAAAGGGCATGTGCCAACACATTACTTTGATGCTAGAGGGATAAAATGTAAACACTATACAATAGTGTTAAGTCTGTGCACACTTTAGAGTTGAAAGACTATGGTATAAATACCATGTCATTGGTAATATGTATGCATTAGCATTAGAAGGTGGTGAAACTATACGATATAGGGTGCTCCACGATATAACAGGGTTTAAACTTATGACTTGGTTGATATGTAAGATAACAACGATCCATAAGCTACGGTGAGGGTTTATGAATGTTTTAATGACCACCAGCTGGTGCCATTAATGCCATTGGGGTTTGTGAAAATGCTTGGCAAAGGATTTGGGCATTCGTTGTTTGTGCATTATGTGGTTTTGGCATTGGGGTTTCATGTGGCTTCTGCCTAGTTGGAGAAGGGAGGTGACCTCCATTGATTTGCAGGTAGCTAACCACTAGAATCTGTGTAAACACATTGTTTCAGTGTTTTATCCATGGCATGGTCATCCTTCTCATGCCATCATTGATTTGATTTACTAGGGTAATTTTCAATTCTTAACCTAGCAACTTTTAACTAGTTCCTAGTTAGTCTTTCATAGATATTTCACTATTTATTAATCCTTTAATAATAAATAATAATTGGTGGAGCTTCTCTTCTTTCTTTATTCAATTATATAATTAATCATAATTGATTATTTCTACATAGTAGATAGATGGCTTAGGTCTACTAGGCTAGGCAACTCTAAACATCCTTGCATGTTGGATTTCCCTCGTATAACGTCGTAGTTCTTCAGTACTTGATGAGAATACATAAATTCAAAATTTCATTTAATCACTTAAAAATAAGTATGATGAGATCAATATTATTCTCGAGTCGTTTTCAATCAAAGGTGATTTTAATCTTTTCAGTAACCCCTGGCGCTTACCAGAGCCCATACTCAACGCTTATAAGAGGGAATTACAAGCATAGTGCAATTCCAGAGCTCTTGCTCAACACTAAATGCTAGGATGTACTTGTACGATACACCTAGGGATACAATGGCCAAGGATCCTATGCTCTATAGCTTATGCTCAACATCAACATGTAATGCTCCAGAGCTTATGCCCAACATTTCCAATTATATTTTCATGTGTTCCAGAGCTTTATGCTCAACACAAATGTAAGTACTCATATGCTCCAGATCCTCTTGCTCAACACAAAACATCTCATTGATCATGTGCTTCAGGCTCCAAGCCCAACACAAAACATTTCATCAATCATGTGCTTCAGGGTCCACGCCCAACAAAACCAACATATATATACATATATCATCAAAATTTGTCTTACGCCCAATATACAAAGCAAATCATCATGTTCATATGCAGTGGGGTCTTTGACCCAATATAAAAATAAAACATCAATATAATCATTAGGATCAATAGGCTCATGCCTATAACTGGTAGGTCCAAAATTTGGGATATTACAAGAAATATTTCTTCTTGTTTTCAACTAATCAATTGAAATACAATACTAACTCATTACTCATCTTTCAAAAATATTTGGTAAAATACAAACACGCAAAACTTTTTATACTTAACCAAAGCACTATCTCTAATAGGATAAAAAGAAAGAGCTAACTAATGCTTCACTCTTACAATTCCCAAAAATCGAAAGAAAGATAAAAATAGTCATTTACTTCGTAAACAAAACTCGATATCCATAAACGAATTGAAACAAAAGGGAATTAATCTAGATTTTCTTTTGTTTTTTGGTATATTTTTTGTAAAAGAATATAGGAAAAACCTAACAATTGTCCCTATGAAAGCATATATAGAAACTACATTTTTTTTCATTTTATGGATATATGTATTTATCATAGATCTAAAAAACAAACTATGGTACCCACTACTAGCACTTCATACAGAACAAATCGCCCAATTTTTCAAGATTTTCACTAAAATCTATCTTGCAAGATTCAACTTCAAGATCAGCTCAAATTCGAAGCAAAGATGCAAATCTCATAGTAAATAGTGCATCATCAAAAAAATCCAATTCAAAAGTACAAATTCTAAAGAGTCACTAGGAGTTACTGAGCACCTACCTCGATGCTTGTTGCAAGTCTAAACCAGTGCATCCACTCGAGGTTGCTTCTCCTTGTCCACTGTAAAGAGGCGTTAGTGATGCCCTTGTCTTTTGGCAATAGGTGTCAGCGACGGTTTGTCAACAAAAGAAAAAAGCGTTAGTGAATGAATGACGAAGTAGGGAAACAACACAAGTGCATTGACATAGAGAGGGATCCAAAAAATGATAAACACCTTCAAATTCAAAAGACACTAAATAATTTGAAATTTTCTAAGATCAAATACTGACCTGGAGAGGCAAATTAGGACTGAAAGAAAGCGAATTTCACACCCTTTGAAGAGTAAAAGAAAAACTTAGAATTTCCAGTGAAACACAAATCAAAACCAAATAATAAGATGAATATATCTTTTCCCCACTACCAATTTTGTTATCGGAAATACGCAGTTAGTGCAAACATAAACTGTGTCCCTATTCTATATGGTATATATCTAGAACAAAGCATGAACAAATATGAAATCCTTTCCCTAGATATGATAATATTACTTGATCATTATGAAAATTTACCTTCTTCCTGAATGTTGTCCTTGCTAGCTGGAAATCCTTAGCTCAATTAATGTTTGAAGAACCTGCACAGATCAGAGCCAACAAAGAAACGAAGAAACATACAAGGTAATATAACAAATCTATATCAATGACCGAAGAGAAAGATAAGAAACAATGAATCACAAATAATGAATTATAAAAAGTTTATGGAAAAGGGAAAACATTTTTCTAAATGAAATGAATGGAAATATTACAACCAAAAGAGGTTTGGTGTTTTGCTTCTCTCCACGCGACTTTTGCCTCAAATTCCAATCTCTTTGCCTCTCAATCCTAGAATAATTTCAACAACATGAAGGTGCTTTCTTGGTCCTCCACCAAACCATGAAGGTGATATTACTTTTATCGGCCAAAAGGTGATAAAATGGGTCGATATTTACTTGGAGGAAGTTGAGGGATCATCCCTAGGGGTTAGGGGATCGTCTGCCACCTAATCTAATTGGTTGGGATAAGCCTCCACGATGGTTCTCTCCTAGAAGGCTCTTGAAAGTCTTATTTTTTCCTTTTATTGAGTGTTGACACTCTTTGCACACTAGCAATAGGCATTAGGAATTACCAATGCTCCTTGCACAAATTCAAGGAGTGTCACCGACTTCTTTTGTCCACTAGAAACAAGCGTTAGCCTAGGCTATTTATGCCTTATGTCAAGAGGCAAGGTGCATCGGTACTCCTCGAAATGAACTTCTGACAAGAAAAAATCCCTTGAAAAACTCCTTTGGCATATGTACTCTATGGATTTAGGAAAAATGAAAGTATTTTGGTATAACCGTGTGCAATTGCTAACCTTCAGCGAAAAAGAGGGGTCGCATGTGCCTCTTGTAGTCCCAAATAAGCCATTGGAATCTATTTCCATGCTTTCATTACATACTTTCCCCATTATTAAGTGCAATTTCAATCATGCATTCATGGTTATTGGTTGTTTTTTAGATTTAAGGTTATATGTAAATTCCATGCCACAAGATTAATAGTGTGTAAAACATAACTAGTTATACTTCGAACATGTGTTGGTAAAATTTAGTCTATCTATATCAATCATCTCATACAAAGATTCATTTTTTTTTAATACTTTTATAACTCCCTTTCAAACATGTTAAATACAAAGCTCTTGAACACATCTTTGCCCATAACAATTGATGGACATACCATGGTGATTAACAAGGAAATAATATATCTCTTATCATTGTACAACCATAAGCATCCATTAAACATAATAATATGTCATAGATCTGCTATAATTAAATATAACTTAAACATACATATATAAAATAATATTTATAACTTAACATAAATGTGTTGGACAATTTTTTTAAGATTTTAGCTTTCAAACCAAATACATTTATCAGTCATAATATACCAATTAATAAACACATGTAACTAATACATACACATCAATTTTAAAAAAGAAAAACAGTTTATTATACAAATTCAAGATGTTCAACACAATTAAAAAAAAATACCTAACCACACTACCAACTTCAAGAGGTTCTAACACCAGAAATAACCCAAGCGCACCACCAACAAGCAAGCATTAGCATGGCAAACACATCTACACTCATAGCCTTAAAATTGGTAACAGAAATCGTTAGCATGGCAAACAACTCTACACTAATAGAATGGTTGACAAAGTTTGATTGTTACATTTTTTATGATCCGGATACCATCATTAAATACCTGAGAAACAATGCTGTTATTTTATTCTATTAAATATGAACTATATTCTTTTAAAAGTTATATAAAAATTTATAACCAAAATCTATATATATAAACCTAATTTAATTTATTTTTTTTACCACTCATCACCAAAACTACTAACCCATTTTAAATACCACTTGAAATAGTGAAACTTGTTGAATTTGCCAAGAGACCATTATCGATCATTCAAAGTCAAATACATAGTTTATGAGGTTACATTGATGACAACATCCACGCAATTCATTATAAACAAACCCTAGAAACAAAACCACCTACAACTACAATAGTTTGAATTTGGAAACCACAGACAACCAAAACCTTACACGGGTTAAAACCCTACACGAGAATCGGACATTCAATTCCACAATCGCAGGCAGGGCCGGTGGCCGGCCACCGTCTCTCCAAGTACAAGTCGGCAAAGGAAACCCTACCCGCTCCATCCAGAAGCCTCCCGCCTCCCGATAATTTCGTTTCACGTTTGAATTGTATTTATTTTCATGGGTGTATGGGTTTCCAAAGAGTTTCCTCTGAAATCTCCACGAAGAAGAACCCACAAAGAACCGACATCTCGTATTGGTGTAATATATATGAACTTTGTTGTCATATTTGTTTTCCATTTAGAGATTGCTGAATTTCTGAGGGATTGCTGTTACCATATTTGCATTGCCCTAACATCTCCAGATAATTTGCAGTATAAATGGTGCTTAGTATAGATACCAATAAAATTCGCAGACTATACGATTTGGCCGATGAAAATGGGGACGGGAAGCTTACTGTAAATGAAATGAATCGCTACTTGAAAAGGCTAGGAATGGATATTTCAGAAGACGAGTTGAAATATCTCGTTATTCCGAAATCAGAGACGCAAGATGATAGCCTAACATTTGATGAATTTGTTGGTCTGTGCCACTCTATTCTCCACGATAGATCCCAAGATGAATTAAACAATGGCGACGGGTGTGAAGATTTGATGGAGGCTTTCAAGGTCTATGATATGAACAACGACGGGTTCATATCCTCCACAGAACTTCAGCAGGTACTGCGTAATCTGGGATTCATTGAGGCTGAAGAGCTGGAAAAATGCGAGAAGATGATAAGTGCATATGATTTAGACTCCGACGGGCTCTTAGACTTCTCAGAATTTAAGAGCATGATGGCCTCTAATATCTCTGCTCCTACAGATTGAATATTGGGACGGGCCGCCATTCATATTCAGCAAGGTCTCACTGCTCACACCATCATGCAAGAAGAGTTGTTTAATATACCGAGAGCAATTTCCATTTTCTGAAGCCTCCAAGGCCAGTCAGGGAATGTTGGATGGGCTTTAATATTACCAGTAGAATACCAGTGATTGAGATTGGACCCCAAAGATAGAGATGGCTTCCACTGGCTGTAGGTATGATCTCGGCGCAGGCATGGTACTAACTGCAGAATGAGTCTTTCTTTCTTTGAAGTAGCTATGTTTTTGGAAGGGGAGTTATAGTGCTGTAGCAAATAGGGTTTGTTTGTGGCTATAGTATGTTCTTCCATATATATGTTCATGGTTTTGTTGTTAAACTGAGCATTTCTAATGATAAATGTAGCATGATGCAACATAGGTTTTGTTTGTGCCTATGGTATGTTTTTCAATATATATTTGTTCATGGTTTTGTTGTTAAACTGAGCATTTCTAATGATAAATGTAGCATGATGCAACATTTAATTTCATTTAGGTTTCCAGCTATGGTGTGCCAGTGTTGAAATTTTTTTGCTAGATTGTTCCAGGGCGTTTATGGTGTTTTCTTCCGAATAATTGTTTTCAGGGTTATTTTCTGGTTTAAATCCATTTACTAATTTGTAATGTATACTTTGAAGTGTATGAAATTTGTTGAACAAATTTATATCATCTTTACTAATAGGATTGAAGGATTTCTCCATGTTAAAAAAAAACAATTATTCAGTTTATTTGGCTTAATTGTTTTTAGGTTTATTTTTCTGGTTATTAATTTGTAATGTATACTTTGTAGTGTTTAAAACATTTTGAACAAATTTATATCATCTTTAGTTAGAGGATAGAAGGATTTCTCCAAGTTAAAAAAGACAATTATTTAGTTTATTTGGTTTTGCTTAGAAGGATTTTTCCAAGTTAAAAAAAACAATTATTTAGTTTATTTGGTTTTGCTTTTAACTAATTTTTTTATGTAATCAAATATCTTGTTAATTTTTTTTAATGTAATCAAATATTTTGTTGGATTTATGATTTGCACACCTTCAAGATATTTCAATGACCATTTGCAAATACAAAGCTCTATTGTTAATACACATGACCATTTGCAAATACAAAGCTCTATTATTAATACACTAAGTTTATGGTTTATTACAAATTTTTTATACTTAAAACAACTACAATAAAATTTAGACACCTAAAGTGCCATGAACAAGGTTTACTTTTAAAAAACTTGAAGTGGGTCAAACTCTAGGAAATAATTGACATTACAATGCAAAATACAAATAGTATTAACCTCACTATGCGAAATATAAATATTATTGACCTCACTATTAATAGAAAGGACATAGATATTTATAAATAAAGATGTTCTTTCTACATATCAAGTTGAATTAGGAAATGAAGAAAAAAATCAATAATTTAGAAATAAGAAATAAATAATTTGTCAACTCTATATAGAGTGGATAGTTGAGATATTAGTTATCTCCCCCACCTCGGTTCAAACTCAACTTAAATTGTTAATTCAGACTCTCACCTCCTTAGTTCAAACTCAACTTAAATTGTTAATTAAGACTCTCACCTGGCATAAATAAAGAAGATATTTCCTAAGAAATTTTAAAATGAATTAAATATGATGATAAGTAATAAGGTACTAGCACAAAGATGATACCAAAAACTGTTGCAATAGGAACGCACAAGCGTTAAAAAATACAAGCATACACATGCTCCTAAGACCGTGTGCTCTGGTATGGTAAATCCCAAACTTCCAATTAGGCATCAAAATAAGCATAAAAGCGTGCACACATTAAGAGCATGCATGTGCTTTAAATGAGCATGCCCTAAAAGTGCACACATTAAGAGCATGAGCATGCATGTGCTTTAAATGAGCATGCCCTAAAAGCGCACACGTGCTCCTGTGTATATTAAAAATTGGGTTGAGGTCCATTTTTATCCCAATTTTCCCCAATTCCTCTAGTAAGCATCCAAAAATAGCATTCGAACGCATGCACGCATAAAATCCACTACCAATGCTTTCAAATAATCATCGAGGTAGGATTTGCATCCATGATTTGTAATTTCATTTTTTTTCAATCATATAAAAAATAAAATAAAAGTGTATTCTAAAATTCAATCAAAATTGAAACAAATTCTAAACAAATTCGTTTTTTTAATTGTAGTTCAAGAGCCAAATCCCCAAACAAATAATTCTAAAGATAACCCAACAAGACAAATCCCCAAACCTAATCCTGAAGTAAACATTAACCCCGAGGAGAACCCAACCACAAAAGCCCAAATTAAGCAACATTTACACCAGTCAAGAACATTGCTTCAAGTAATTAGAACCACTAGGGAACCATCGAGACTCTCCTTAGCCACATTCCTTAGCAACATGATTGCCTCAGTTGCCAATGCTCATGGTTAATTGTTGAGCATAACTGAGTATAGGGATAGCGTGAGAGTGTATTATTCCAATGGTCTCAGTAAAGACCTAATCAAAGATTTTAACATCTCAAAACGTACTCTAGATAGTTTTTTCATTAACTGTGGCACCAACCTTCCCCTTGGTATACACAAAAGGATCATTTGCATGGATTAATGCACATATGATCCACGGAGAAAAAACTAGATGAGTCTATGGTTTATGGTTTTCAACAAACCTTCTTACAACAATAGGGAGGTTCTACTCTATTTTCTTTGAAAACTATATGCAGAGTTCATGTTGGGTCTACACGCCAACTACTTTGACATTAGTGAGATCCAGGCTCTCTCAGATAATCGTAGGACACGGGGTATTCACTTAATGAAACCATGTCATAGCGCCTTCATTCATGGGATATTAAAGAATATCCCTAATTTCACTAGATATTAATAATTACTTACAAAAATCATTTTGTCGATCCCCCTCCCAATACATATTTCGAATTAAAAAAATCCTATTTTTATAATATATTCCTTATTTTTACTAGAAACCCCTTTTTATACACCCCCAATACCTATAAACCCTTCATACCCTGCTCCCAACCCCCCAATACCTACCATATATAGACCTTATTTTTCACAATTAAAATCCCCCTTTATGAATGAACGTGATAAGATATTGCTCACCAAGGTGATTCCCCCATGTAGGGTGTGTTGGAGGAGAGAGGTAGAAGCAAGGGGAAATTTAACATTAGAAGAATGAGATGCGATAAAACAAAGAATAGGGGTTTTAATGAGGTAGGGGCTTGAGGATAAGAGATAAGTTGAAAAAATTGAGAGAGAGAGAGAGAGAGAGAGAGAGAGAGAGAGAATAAGATGGAGAGGGACTCAAGGGGGACGAGGGAGGGATTTAGAGAGATTGAATGAAAGATATAGTGAGAAAGGGATAAAAGGTGTGTGTGTGTGTGTATGTGTGTGTGAGAGAGAGGGGGGGGGGGGGGGTGGATAGACATAGGAAGAGAGAGCGGGGAGGGACACAAATGTATATGGAGATCTAGAGAGAGAGAGAGAGATAATGTCAAAGATGGAAGGTGGAGGGGTAAATGATGGAGAGAGAGATAGGTTGTGAGAGAGAGAAGCATGAAGAGGGAGGGTGAAAAGAGATAGGGAGGGAGGGATACAAGTTGAGAAAGAGATAGGTTAGGGGAAGGGATAAAGGCACAAAGGGCTAGTGATTAAAGGAGAAGGGAGGGAGAGAGTGATAGAGGGAAGAATAGTGAGGGAGGTAAATAAAAGGTGGATAGAAACGTAGAGATAAAGGGATTTCGTGAGAGAGGTGGGGGGTGGACACACACACACAAACAGATTTTGCTAGAGAGAGAGGGGGAGGGGGAGGTGAGGAATAAAGAGAGATTGATGGATGGAAGGATAGTGAGGGATGTATAGA
>LPNX010712325.1:370076-412867 GCA_001517045.1 Pseudotsuga menziesii | reverse complement strand
GAGAGAGAGAGAGAGAGAGAGAGAGAGAGAGAGAGTAGTGCCACACACACACACACACACACACATAGAGAGAGAGAGAGAGGGGTGAGTGACAAAGAGAGAGGAGGGAGGGGTGAATGATAGAGAAAGATTGGTGAAGGGAAGGATAGTGAGGGAGGTATAGAGAAGGTGGAGATAGGTTATAAGAGAGGGGGCATGTGAGAGGGACACCCATACATAGATTATGTGGGAGAGAGAGGGGTGAGGAACACACACACAGATTATGTGGGAGAGAGAGGGGGGAGGGGTGAGCGATAAAGAGAGAGTGATGGATAGTGAGGGAGGTACAGATAAGTCCGAGAGAGGTTATGAGAGAGTGGGATTTAGGGAGGGACATGCACACACATCATTATAGAGAGAGAAAGGGGGGAGGGACACACATACACACAAATAGAGAGAGAGAGAGAGAGAGAGAGAGAGAGAGAGAGATTTCATGGGATAGAGAGGGGGAGGGGTGACCAACAACGAGAGAGAGTGATGTAGGGAGGGATAGTGAGGGAGGTATAAAGAAGGCGGAGAGAGGTTATAAGAGAGGGAAAGTAATGGGGGGACACACAAACACAGACATAGATAGATAGAGAGAGGGAGGTTTTGAGAGAGAGATGGGGTAAATACACACACACAGATAGAGGGAGCTGTAAATACAAAGGAAGGGAGAGCTAGTGAGTAAAGCATAGAGGGATAGTGAGTTGGCCAAAAATATTCTTTAGGGATTGAGTCTTGGATTTTCTCATTTGACCATGTTGAGGCCTTAATACACATATGTAATTCTCAAAACCTCTTAAAGGAATGTGCATATTTTCATGGAGGCATGTCAGGATTGAGTTTAACCAAGCCAAGCATTACATGATGCGAGCGCATTGTATTTTTATGTATCATGAGTGTGTTTCCTAAAAGTAGGATTGCATCTAAAAGGTCCCTCGTCTTCTTGCACACACCCATAAAATTGTAAGGTAGAATTACGGTTGACTTTGTTCAAAGAAATGGTGGCATGGATTTATAGAACATCAGTTGACATACAATTGAAATATATACATGGAAAAAATTTGAGGGTTTGCAGAATTAACTTCTAGATTCGACCAATGGAATTGATACCAAATTATTAAACACAATTCATGTTTATTATGGTAGACATATGTTACGGAGAAAACCTCCAATGGCTTGGGGTGTACCACAATAGACAGAGAAACCGCAGAAATCAATCCCTTTCCAATATGCAAGAGAAATACAACATGTCTAACACTAAAGGATCTTGAAACATACCTTATTCTGGATGGTTGAGTAGATCCTCGTTGAGCTTTTTCGAATGCTTCTTTCTTTAGCAATTCACTCTCAACAACAGTAAACAAGGCATCCATGGATTCAATAGATGCCCCAAATCAGCTGTAATAGATGCCCCCTAATGTGTGAGGTCAGAGGGGTAACATGATGGCCGAAATACATTATAAATCCATGTCAGAAGTGGGGTGATGAAGAACTAGGTGGAAGAATCAGCCATCCAAGATTATAGTACAATAATCGAACTCTGCATATGACTGCAAATACATATAGGGGGCATCTATTATAGTAATGACTCGACTGCTGCCAAAGATAACATCTTTTCCTGTCTGGCATTTTGGTTTTTTAATTTTTTTGGAATTTTTCAGATATTTTGAAAAGATTGAAAAAGAATAAAAGTGCTTTATAGTTACAAATCTAGGAGGAGACGAGTGTTTGGGGTCAAACAAGCTAATTCCAAGCAGCAGAACATACCTATGCTCAATGCAAGGACAACATGTGCAGTATAATGACACTCGGGGGAAAGTCCCCTCCCAGTAAAAAATTGGGTATCAAGCTACAAAAGATATGTAAAAAGGCTCTTCTTAGCTAGACATGAGACAAGCTCCGGATAAATGGCTAATAATCGAAGTCAGGGAAGTTGGCATAAGGCTCAATAAGGCAAGCAAAACTCATGATAATGAAATTACAACTTGGCATATACAAGGGAGTACAGCAGGAATGGGCAACATAAAGTTCAAGAGGAGGATGAAGCTCTTGCTCAAGGACATGGCGGGACTAAAAGGGACTCCCGGAACTAAGAGAGGACTCACAACATGGGTACCATATGCAAAGGGGATCTAACTAGGGAACCAATGTATAGGAAAGCTCTACCATTCACATAGTACCACTTCTAACAACAACATGAAGGTTCCCTAATACCATGGAATGGGTTCGTACCTAAGGTTAAAATGAAACGGTCATAAGGCCATGCAAAATGCAAGCAGATGTGAAATCCTAAACTATATGTCAGTTTAGACATGTAACTTGTACTAGGCACGAACGGGTCAAAGACCTCGGAGAGAGTGTGCAAACACATGGACCCTACATGACAACAATATTAGTCCAAAACAACCCAAAATAGTCAATAAAGATTCCAAACTATAGGATATAGGGAGGAATGATCATGACAACTGCACCCAAAGGAAACAATGTGGTGAATGATGGGACATAAAAAGTAAAGTAAGGTGTAGACCCAACGTTCACGCATCCACTACCACCCCCATCAGGGTGACCACTGGTCTAAAGACCAAGAAGAGGGAATACAAATCCTCCACAAATGGAGTAGAAGATGGAATATGACCACTCCCAACTCAATAAGCAAGGTAAGGGGTTGTGATGCTCCCAATTCCGACACTAGAGTCCGTATTAGGACCAAGGACAGGTGATAGGATACCAGGCATGCCGAAAATAAAAGGATCTGAACTCAAGAGAGCATAAATATACTCAAGTAACCGCGATCCCAAAGGCCAACTAGCACACAAGGAACACACTTCTAAGAAAATCTACATCCAAAATACAAGCAAACCAAGGGGAGGATATGTGAGCTCCCAAATGCAGTATGTATGTCTCGCCTAGGAGAGGCTCGAAACTCCCATACACTATAAGTGGAGGTATGTAACCAATTATAGTGGCCCTTAGCTTCAACGCATATAGCGACTATGCCCACCGACCCCTACCTGGCCAGGACACCTATAGAATAACCTCTGCAAATACCTGCTTTGATAACCTAGTTAAGGAAACTATGGTCACCTCAATATAACCAATGCTAAGGTGGACAGTCACAGGCGGGATTGACTGTATGGGCAGGGTAGCAAAGCCCGGAACTCTTGAAAGATCCCCCAGATAGGAATACAATCCTGGAAGTATCTTCAGTGGTCATAGAAAGTGACCAAGGGTCATCCCAATAACAATTGTGGGCATTGCCTCATGATTAACTCCTGTGTAAGAGTAGTGTCTTGAGAAACACTGATTATACCAAGGGTTTCACTCTGTCACCTAGATAGACACCTAATTGTTTTGTTTAGTGGTCTCGGAAAATTAACTCACAATGAACTATTCCAAGACCCTAAAACCTAATCTTGTTGATGCACCCTAAAAAGAAAAAGAGTGTAATTCATTTTATTCAAGCATTGATTTTATTTGGCTGTAATTACTCAAAGGGAAATGGTCGTGCAACTAATGAAGTTATGAATCAGCAGTGAAGTAAATATGCACACCTAACAAGCAATTCCAAGTGCAATTGTGTAGAATGAAAAACAGGGTATGCCACTACATGAGATGCATGTAAACTTATTCCTTTTTGAATGCCAATGCAATCCTTCCTATATGAAAGCCTAAACATGACTCTCATCCAAGCAATCCAATGCAAGTACCTCCTCAAATCCAAATGGAAAAAAATGAAACTACCTTGTATTTTTCAATATAAAAGAATGAAAAATGCAAATAAAAGTCATCTAAACTCTCAGTCTCTGCAGCAAGTATAAAACACAATCCCAACAAAACACCGAGACAAAAATGAATAATGCAGTAATGGAAAAAAAAAAAAGGATAAATGACTAAAACTTCCTTCAAAGAAAATTCAATGAAAAAGCGGTCTCTGGTCACAAAAGAAGCATCCAACAGACAACATCAGAACCCAAGAAGACCCAACCACACTCACAACCCACCTAACAACTTCCCACAACATTAAACTCAACCAAAAGGGAGGATGTACGCGACTTTTGGCCAAAAAGATGCATGTATACGCGATTTTTAGCCAAAAACCTGCATGTATATGTGACTTTTGGCCAAACATCCACATATGTACATGACTTTTGGCCAAAAACCTGCGTATACAGAGAAGATAGTGGTAAAAAGAAAGCCAAAGGGTCAAACCAATAAAGGGGAGTGTCAATGGATGAACATATTATAAAATGTGACAAAGAAACGGGGAGAAACAGAGAGCAAGTCAATAATATCAAGCACATTGTGCCCCCAAACCCCAAAGAAAAACAAGAAACATCCCCAGTATGGTCACCAATTTTGTTATGGAGAAACCTTTCTATGGCTTGGGGTGTGCTACAACAGACACAGAAACCGCAGAAATCAATCCCTTCCCAATATGTAAGAGAAATACAACATTTAACACTAAAGGATCTCAAAACATACCTTATTTCGAAGGTTGAAGTAGATCCCTGTTGAGCTTTTTCCAATCTCGCTCGCTTTAGCAATTCACTCTCAACAACAGTATATAAGGAAAGCATGCTATATAATATAGTGTTAGGCCTACTCTTACATATATAATCAATAATGCATAAGCAATTAAACGCATCCATGGATTCAATATTCATTTAAATGCACATCATTGGACAGGAAGAGATATTCCTATTAATAAAATCACAGATTACATAAGTGACTACTTCTGTCGGCACGTCTGCGAACCAGAGAAAATGAGTCTTCCACCTAGGCCTCCACCACCTCAATCCTCCATCTCTTGAGAGAAATCTCACAAACAAAGGAAATCTTGAGAAGAACATAAAGTGCTCCAAGGGACAAAGGGATGCAGACTCAAGTACAATCAAGCTACGACAACAATGGACTATAGTTTTCTTGCTCTTCAATTCCTCTCCTTTAATGTATCCAAGGGTTCCTTATATAGTGCTTCAATGGGGTAATGGAAGGTAAAATCCAAGTGATCTTGAGGTATATGGAAGGCCAAGAGACAAGTGACTCAGATCCACATCAAGGAAAACTCCAAAAATATTTGGCCTTTTACACACATCCTGTTTTATGCGGGTTTAAGGGTAATATCTACATATATACATGAGAAAGGGATTAAAATTCGTGTACAACAAATAATAGGTGTTTTTAGGGATGATCTTGGAAACATCAAAGGTACAAAAATAGTCCATGGGGTCCAAAGAGCCCACAGAGGGACATGGAAGGCCATAAAAGTGTGATCAACCATGTGTGGTAAAATCAGCTGTAACAACAGAAATATTTATGCAAATATATAAGAATATATATCCTAAATAAAATGGTTGATAAGATAATATGGTTATTACAATTATCCTAAAGATGGTCTACTTATACACATTGACTTGTCATGAGTTGAGGAGGTATGTTCCCTTTCACATGTCATTAGCTTATTATTATTATTATTATTATTTAACAATTTGTTAAAGAAGTGATCATCACCACTATAGTCTTGTAAATATTGATCTAACCAATAATTCAAAAGTTCTTTTGGGTTACAAATTGCATAATCAATTGTACACACACTCTAATATAATTCACAATAATTTTGGTAGTGGAATTTGAATATCATGTGGCTTCTTTGATGCACATTTAATTACAATATGTAATATCCCTTAACAGTACTTGTATTACTATCACATCAATTTCTAATGAATGGAAAGGCCTCAAATATCTTCCTTGAAAATCCATGTTGAGGGGCTTGAAAAATCCATGTTGAGGGGCAATTTAGAGTAGTTTGGTATGATAATTAGAAAGTGAATATTCTTTTGAGTCTAGGACCTATTTTCTATTACTAAAATCATACGCTGTATTAGTGTGCTGGGTTTTCAATCAACCACTTTAAAATTTTGAATCAATTGTCATGACTGAGTTGTTCTTTATTTGTTTAGATGTTCGTTGGTTGACTCTGTAAACCTATGAAATACCACATGTTCGTAGGATATTATAGAACACCCATAATTTAACTAGGTATTAAGGAATTACTCCAAAAATCCTTTCTTGAACCCCTCTCCTAATACACCTTTCCATTATAAGAACCCCTTTTTGACTAAATGTCCTAGATATCCAAATTTTCCATGAAATTTTGAATACCCCTTTTCTTACCTTTTTTAGGATGGTGACTTGGTGAAACTATTATAATCCTTAAAACCCTTGGAGTGCCAAATATGAAATCTTCATCACATAAAATATTTCAAGATGGGGAATAGCCCCGTGAATATAGGTCAACATCTTATATAGTAATTTGAAATGACTTCATGCCACATTCGCTCACAAATCAAACCTATTCAAACACCACCATGACTCCGAATGCAATTGAATTTACACCATATTCACACACAAATCATACGTATTCAACCATTAATCTAACTTTATAGACAATTGGATTCACACAAACATAGAATACCTATCCAAACCCACCAACACCCTATTAAAAATCCTAGATACATAATTATAAACCTCCCTAATATCTATATGTTTTTATTATATTGAAAATACCCCTTATCCCTCATATACTACGCAATATATGATGCTTTCAACTTTAAGACTATTAAATCTCTCTATATAAACTCGCATGCTATAATATTGTCTACATAATAATCTTGTTATTATGTAAAGACTTTATAGCTACTTACACAACCTTGGTTAAATGATATCTAAACCTATCATGTTACTTTTTCCTCACCCAAAATGAGATTAACACTAAGTAAAACTAGGGATAATGTTGTATGGATGTTTTTGCTGAAAACCATTTCAATTGTAAATTCACTCTATTGATTACCTTAAATAATTTATTAAAGTTCATATTCCATAACTTTCCTAATAGATTTTCAATTTTTTTGACATATCCATATACTTGTATTGAAGCTCGAAGGAATGCTTCAATACAAGTATAAAATTAGTTGACATCTGCAAGAACAAACACTATGACTATATAAAAGTAATGCTAGAAGATTTAAAGGAAAGGAAAAACAAATTTGTAGAATTGTTTAACATGAGAATAATAGACATAACTAAGTTTAGCTGGTTTTAAAATGATTTATTAGTAACTGGAAATAAGTTTAAAAAAAAGCCCTGTTCACAAATTAACAAGTTGTTAAGGACAAAGATTATGTAAGTGATAGTGGGCTTATTCTCTTTCATTTAAAGTTGTATCACTAACGCTCACCTGAGGTGCTTTGGCAATTCTAGTAAATATACATTGAGCCATTTATCTTACCTTTATTTAAACTAAAATAGTTATTTCTAAAAATGGAAGAGCTTGTTAAATCTTGAATATCGATCTGAACATCAACGAGCCACCAGAGCCACCATAGTTTAGTTGATAACTTTGTATTCAAGGTAAAAAAAGTATGCCCAATGCCTTTTAGAGGTGAAAAAGAATAACAGTTTAGTTTGCAACTTTGCATTCAATTGATAAAGAAACTCTATCCCTAAAATCTTTGAAATTCAATACCTTTCAAAAGTGACAAAGTGTATCATACAATTGTAATTGTTTTCTTGTTCATTTGATTATGCTTGTCTATTTTTTTCCTTTCTTTCACTTTAATAACCATAAACTCTTCATAATTTACTGGGCATCGTTTGAATGCCACCAAATATTGTTAAGTGTTTTCAAAATATGCATGAGAGAGGAGATTGAGAAGAATAGGTCTTTGATGCATCTAGTAGTCTTGGAGTTCACTCATGCACATTGGACATGAACATAAAATTGACAAGGCAATAGTTACGTAGAGAAAAAGGATTTGTATTTTCCTTTTCATATCGAATGTATAAAACAATGTGGATTCTTTTGCAAATATCATTGTGTTTGGACCCAAGAGAGGAGAAGCATTAAATTCGACCATTAAGACTTGAAATGTGACTCATAGTTACGACGGTAAACACTCAGAACAGATCTATCTGGATTTCAAGGTGAACCCACTCGCCTTTGTGTTAAAGGCCTGGTAATAGATCATGGCAGTCTTCCGCTTCAATTGTTTCTCCAACAATTGAAGGCAGGATAGCCTCGAGCTCTCTTGATAGAAACAAGAAGAGATTTTTAATGGCCGAAGGTGGCATAGTTGGATAAAGTGGTACAACCATGGGAAGTCCAAGGATGGTCTTGGAAAGTTGTGAGCACCACGATTATCCATGTAAGCGACTACACCGGTTAAAAGCCACCTTGGTGTTCATGATGCACAAGTCACAATACTATAAAAATAAAAATAAGAAAAAGGTAAAGTAGCACAGTCACCATGTGTAATATGTGCAGGTGGTTCATCTTCCTACTCAGTCACCCAATCACAAGTGTCCATACACAGAGGAAATTACCCTTGACATCATGAGTGTCCTCTCTAGTCATGAGTGTCCTTTGAATCTATGAACAGTTTCTAACTGCATTCGAAACACAAGTTTATAAATTCCTGGGACGTTCTTTTTCTACAGGTCGCATAATGAGAAAATTCATGGGTTTTTATTGAGTTTTGATCAGTTTATGAACACAAGAGCGCATCTTAACGAAATGTTTGACGGAATTCTACGCACATGAAAAAGAAATTGTGAACAATATCACATATTGTTGTGAATGTAGTCATAGTCTCGCAATCCTTTATCCTTTTTCTACCTTATAAATGTTGGAACAACTAATCGGTTTCAGGTTTGTCCTATTCTTGTTAGGTGATATTGCATCCAGGATTGATCTTTATAATCTCCTCCACGCCTAGTGGATCTCTCCTTCAAGGAAACGAGCTGGGTTTCATAGGGAAGATGCTATAGCTGTCTTCGCCATTCTGATCTCTTGAATGTGATTAAGAGTCTCCAGTGCTTCAGACTTGTTGATTTTCAGGTATGACCTTCTATTCTCAACAATCTTCTGAAATCTTGAAAAATGATTTAAAATAGGCCTTAAATTTTGGATAGATAACCAGGGGTTCTTTAGAAGCCCTATAGAGTTTATGTGCTTTCGAGAACATAATCCAATATGGTTCTTTTATCATCTTCACTTCTAGCAAGCCGTAAGGACGATGGCCTTCCTTGCATGGAGTGTATTCTCATTGTGATGAGATAGAAGAAGCATTTTTACTATTTATTACTAATGTGAGTCACTTGATCTTACCCGGATTAAACTTGTTAAGCAATATCTTATCACGTTGATTCATTCATAAAGGAGTGGTTTTAATTGTGAAAAATAAGGTCAATATATTGTAGATATTGAGATGGGAAATAAGGTATGGGAGGTTTATAGGTATTGGGGTATAAAAAAGGGTTTCTATTTTATTAAAAATAAGGAATATATCATAAAAATAAAGTTTTTTTAATTGGAAATATATATTGGGAAGAGGCTTAACAAACGGATTTTTGTAAGTAATTATCAATATCTAGTGAAATTAAGATATTCTTAATATTCTATGAACTTATGACATGGTTTCACCAAGTGAAAGTGTAATGGTTGATCCAGTTGCACCATGAGGAAGAGGCTCTGTGATATAAATATAAAAATTGAAACTATGGAAAAAAACTTCTACTACCACATAGGTATGCTAAGGATTATAGTTGTTACTGAAACTCATACTTTTAACCCAATAAACTTCTGGGTATGCACATTTATTTGTTTCAATCTGCAAAACGGAAATTGCAAAAGTGAAGTGACTTACAACCATGAAATCTTACTTTGTTGTTTCGTTCCAGCAAACCAAAAAGGAGTAAAACAAACAATCATTTGAATTCTGGAAAGTGGAATTCAAGGAGTATCTTACTTGTTGTTTCGTTATGTAGCTCCAACAACACAAAAAAATATAAAAATAAAACAAACAATCATTTGAATTCTGGAAGGTCGAATTTCATGTACTCCTCGAGATATTTCCATATTCGAGAGTGCGAGTCCATGTCCATTGGTACATATTTAGAGTAGCAGATGTGAGAGTAGAGGAAATTAGAAATTGGGTCACGTAAGAACTTGGCGAAAGATAATATATTTCAGCTTGGTTGTGGAAGTGTGGAGAACACCGTGACACTAATTCCGAGAGTTGAGGAAATTAGAAATTGGGTCACTGGTCACTGGTCACTGAGAACTTGGTGAAAGATAATAAATTTCAGAAGTGTAGAGAACACCATGACACTAATGGTTGTGGAAGTGTGGAGAACACCGTGACACTAATTCCGAGAGTAGAGGAAATTAGAAACTGGGTCACTGGTCACTGAGAATTTGGTGAAAGATAATAAATTTCAGAAGTGTAGAGAACACCATGACACTAATTTCGTGGCAAGTGTAGGATCAAAGGAGTCCAAGAAGTTGCTTTGAAAGAGAATGTAGTGGCTTCTTAGCTGTCTTAATAAGAGACTGATGTTGAAGAATGTAACTTTATTAGTTGGTTAGTTAGTTGAGTAGTTAATATTTTTTTTGTTTTATGGTATTCATTGATGGTAGTGTTATGTTTTAGTCTTATATACTAGTACTTAATAATAAAAAGGTAATCAATCTGTCTATTGTAAGATAGTCTTATATATACCAGTGTGTAATAATGAGAAAGTAATCAATCTACCATACCAGTAGGTAATAATGAGAAGGTATTCAATCCACCCATTGTAAAAGTAATGAAAGACTCTGCATTTAAGGCCTCGCACCAACATCATTTATAACATTTAATATAAAGTAATGTGATGCTATACAAATTGTTAGCATTACTTTGTTTCATAAAAAGTACTCAACAATCCTACACTTACCTTATACTTTAATTTGGACCATGGACACTGCTCTGCTTTGATAGGAAGCCAAATGAGAGTACGAGTTGACCAATTGTAGGAGAAAGATGTAAACATTGATTGGTTAAATAAAAAATGAACGAAATCTAATGTTTGAAATATGTTTTGGTTCTTGTGCAAACTATTTGAAAATGAAACAAGCCAAAGCCAATTACAAGAGTCCTTTCTAACTTAGAGGGAGCGACTAATATCGCAATTTAGTTAGCATGGTATAAAACACCATTATGAATCTTTTCCATAGTTATATGGACTTTCTAAATTTGAACTTTTCACTAAAGTAAGGATCTTCACATATCATCTTAAAATAATAGTTAGTAATTATTTATATAAACCAAGAAGGCACTTACGTAATTTTTTAAAAATTAAATAAATTAACAAATTAAATGAATTCTTATAAGTATGCCTTCTTACATATTAATCATATATTTCACTCATGTAAGAGTAATTTTAGTTTATTGTAAATTATGTAGTTTATCTTCATATGTGTATATTTATTGTAATATTATGTAGTTTATAATAAATATGTAATGTATTATATATTATGTAATTTATTTTTATTTATATTAATTAAATAATGTATATAAGCTAGTGATTAACTGAATAATATTCAAATAATAATTATTTTTATCTATAAACTACAAATAACAAATATTTAAATATACAATATTTGTTATGCATGAAATAAAAATATAAAATAAAAATGTATTATAAATAAACTCCTTGAATTTGGTTAAGTTAAAAAAAAACTTTATAATGATTTTGATTCACTTAAAAATTCAACCAATGCAAATTATCACTATTTTCTTTTATATCATGGACAGGTGATATCCTTGGTTTAGTTCATTCATTACATGTATTCACTATTATTTTTATCCTTCAAAAATGGTTTTTTTTTACTATGGGTTTATTTTATTTTATTAAGATATAACATTATGTTAAACTTTATAGTTATACTTTTGAAATAATTGTGTATATGTTTATATAGATAAATATTTATATCTTAGAATTTATAGTTGATTAACATTTATGCTTGTCCTAGATTCCATATTGCTAAAAGTAGTGTACTCTTTAGCTTGATTTTATAATATTCATTTCAAATAATTATTAAAAAAAGAATAAAAAAATAACTGATAGTTGTTACATTCATAACTATGATGTATGGATAACTTTTAGCTAATGCATTGTTTTGAGAATCTTTGATACTATCAAAATCTTGGAAAACAACTTGGAGTTATACCTCTTTAGATTTTTTCTTCTCATACCTAAATAAAATAAAACGTATAATAATAAAATGCAAATCTAAGCTTCATGTTCATAATGATAATAGCCATAAAGCATATAATAATAAAATGCAAATCTAAGCTTCATGTTTATAATGGTTAAGAACATGTGTTTCTTTCTAAGAGGTCATAGGTTCAAATCCAAAGGACACTTTAACCTTAAAAATATATTATTAATAATATTTTTATTATTATTAATGATAATAGCCATATAATTCTGTATCCAAGTATTCCATATTGAACTAAAGATTGCAAGCTTCAATAGAAAAATCATGAATCTACTGCGATGTGTTATGTTCTGTCTATCCATCAATATTAAACAATACATAAAGTTGTTTGGTGGCACCAAAAATAAAACGTAATATTCATGCTAAATGGGTACGCGAACTATGGATTATTTACATACTCGATCTAACAAAACCTAAACTGTCGCTCTGTCACTCTGTGATTTACGGTTTGCACAAAAGCCTCACTTCTTCTATTTATATGAGAGGCCAACGATGTATTAATACATTCAACCACGCATCCGAAACCAAAGTAGTGTAGTTATGATTTAGTTTAAATATTTGTGTTGAGATTTATTGTATTGGAAAATTAAGCAGTTTAGTTATCAATTAGTTTAAATATTTGTGGCGAGTTTCAGTGGTTATTCATCTTCACTTGGTAAATTTCAAAATTGAATTTAGAAACTTGATAGACACCAAAATCTCCCTTTCACGGTCCGCTAGATCACACCTTAGGTTAAAAAAGTACGTTTCTGTCTGCATTGACCTTGTTTCTGTTTCAATTGCAGTTGCAGTCGATGCTCAGATACAAAACTGTACAAACTTCTTGGCAATGATTTCCAAGGTTTGTATAAGCATTCACAGACCACATTTGCTCCATGGTTCTGTTTGTTTTAACATTATCAGAAAGTAGTGAACTGTTAACAGGGAATCTATCCGATCTCTTCATGAGGAAAGCATTTATCTTCTTTTTCGATGGAGATAAATCATCAACGTCATAAAACTGACTATAAACGCGTAGGTAGTTTTCGCTTTCTCCACCATTACCGGTTTCAAAAACTTCAGAGAATTTGAATTCCCACACAAGTTTTTCGCTCTCATCGAAACATCATAATTTCATTACAAGCTGGGTAGCAATTGTAAGGATGTGGTACATATTAATATCTCTTTATTATATAGTACATTGTTATATTTTTTATGGGTATAGGGTTGGTATTAGTGTGACACAGGGTTGAGGGATTCATTCCCATTATCATTGTCTTATTAGGTGTCCATAACAGTGAGCAATCCTGAAATACCGGTAAGCCTGGATGTGATTTGAACTAGTGGCCTTTTTTACAACATTTAATTTCATACTAAATAAATCATTTATCTTACAACATGTGACTTCATATCAAACCAATCAAGAATAAACTGGAGACTATGGTTTTTGAAACTTTTACTTATAAGTTTTTTTTAATTATATATATTTTAAAGTTATTCTTGGTTCAATGGACATGAAGCTGGCTTTGGTTTCATGGATTGCTTCTCGACATAAGGGTTCTTGTGAGGACATGCCAAAAAAAATTGGGCGCCGCAAGGCGATTGACGTCCAGGAAACTTCTTTACCTAGAATGGAAACCACTCGTGTGCATGGAGGGTCATGTTTTTAAAACTGCTTTTTTTACATTGTCTTGTAGACGTTTTTTGGAATAAGAGGGGTCACGATGATGTGTCATAATAATGAGTAAACAATTAAAATAAATTATGATGTGTCATAATAATGAGTAAACAATTAAAATAAATTATATATATAGTACGGAAAAAATTATCATTATCATATTATCGCACAATTAGAAATTGTTAAAAATGTGCCTTCATGGTGAAACAAAAATTCTGAATCTTGCATGTTTACACCTATCCAAACAAAGAATATCCTCAGGTTATTCAAAGATGTATCATGTCTCTGTAGCTTTTGAACACTAGCACAGTGCTTTACATCTCATCAACCGCTCATGTTATTCAAAGAGGTATCATGTCTCGTTAGCTTTTGAACAATAGCGCGGTGGTTTACATCTCATCGACAACTCAAAGTATCTATGGAAAACATATTGAATTACAGAAAATACGTTGATGATGTAGGCGTGATTAAGGGATTGCACGCAATTCAGAGTTACGCAATGTAAACAAACACACATAACACATTCTTGCCAAGAAGTATGGCTTTTCAATTAAAGGAAAGAAATCCATATACAAGAGAGGTTACTATAGACAAGTCAAAATAGACATCAACTACTTATGAGAATGGACATTGACTGCTTACAACATACAGATACGCAAGAGGAAATGTTACGTCCTTAATGCTCTCACTCACTAATTTACTCTCTCCAACACACGTAGGTTTCTCTCATACCATAGTTGTTCCACACTCTCTAACCTTTTCCATGTCCAAGAGTATTCTTCAGTTTCTTCTCCAAAAACTTTCGTTTTCCTAATCATTCGCTGGCATTTATAGCTTCACTTCCTTACACCATCCTCGACTTCACATTTTAGGAGTTATCTTACCCTTAGGCACCGCCATGGATGCATTGAATAAACCATGTGGTTCTCCTCAATAAGATTCCCTACCTAGTGTCCTTCAACAACCACCACAATTTCTCTGTAACTACTCCAAGTACCCAAGAGCTCTGCTCTTTGGGATCCTAGATGTTCATTTAGTTGGTAAGTTGTCGGAGTCAGTCTGCGCTCATGACTCCCTTTTGGTATGGTCTAGGTCGATATGTCCCATCGACCATTTGTGATATGTTGTCGTCGGTCATTGATTGTTTCAAGTTGGAATTCTCATGTTCCCTTTTCCATCTCCCATTGATCGATGTTTTCATAAAAATAGGATCGCAGAGCAATAAAAATAAAGAAGATGTAAATATTATACACAAACGGATAACAAGAGAGACACGAATATAACGTGGTTTAACCGAGATGGGCTACGTCCACATAGAAATTTCTAGTCCGTTTTTATTATATCATCTAAAAAAATGAAGGGATACAACCTGGAGCACATCCACTGTACTTCATCTTCACTCTCTCATAATCTCTCTCACACAATCACAAAGATTGTTTTACAATTCTACAATACAATATGAAACCGTATTACAATGCTCTCCTTTTATAAGGGAATTACCATGGGAAAATACCATGGGTCACCTAATACCTAGACTCCGGGAGGGACGATGTACCTTGCACCCCTTGTTGGCACAAGTGTATAGTAAAACTGGGGTACAAACATGACTAAACAATAGCATCTCTGAATCAGGAAGATCAGGCTCCACAACTAATAATATCCTACTTGGATACTGATCACAACAACTCCACCGCTTCGACACTTACTGGACTATGCTCAAACCTTAGACCTGACAAATTTCTCATCTTCACCTTCACACTTGAATGCCAAAAATAACCGAGCATGAACTGAGTCTCTCTTTGTTTTAGTACCTTCATCAATATGTTTGCAAGATTATGGCTAGTATTTATATTTTCCAACTTTAACAGTTCATCTTCCAAAACAAATCTTATGAAATGGTACTTGAGTTGTATATGTTTAGTCTTAGAATGGAAGGATGAGTTCTTTGCAAGATGAATGGCACTTTCGTTGTCACTGTACAACCTACTATTCCCCTTCTTCTTACCAAATTCTTCTATGAACCTCTGCAACCAAATCATCTCTTTACTAGCCTTTGTAGCAACAACACATTGTTCTTCCATTGTTGAAAGTGAAACAACCTTTTGTAGTTTCAAAATCCAACTTACTGTTGTTCCACCTACAATAAAATATACCTTGTGGTGCTCCTCCTACTGCCTTTATCACTTGCCATATTCGTGTCAACACATCATTGTAGAACAATGTCTAAACCTCCAGAACATAATGCATGAGAAGTGGTACCTCTCAAATACCTAAGAATCCACTTTACTTCCATCCAGTGCTCTTTACCTCAATTGTTCATATACCTACTCACAATTATCCTTACATGTGCAATATCTAGTCTTGTACATACCATGGCATATATCAAGTTGTTAACTGCAGATGAATATGGAACCTTGGACATGTATTGTATCTCTTCATGTGTCTTGGGTTGACACATCTCCTTAATTAGTTTGAAATGTCTGGACAAAGGTGTACTAACTGGTTTTCCAATCTACGTTCTAAAACTCTCCAACGCCCTTTCTATGTGCCACGGGGGCTTCACTTGTTGACCAATATACTATCACGTTAGTTCATATTGTGGGTTTTAAAATTATCAAAAATCAAACCAATATATTGCAGGTATTGGGGGGATGAGGGGTTTAAGGTGGGGCTGGGTAGGGTGGTTTATAAGGATTGAGCTATAAAAATAGGTGGGGAGGAGGTTTTAAGTATTGGGAGGGGGTTTCAACAAAAAGAGTTTGGGTCAATATCTCTTGAAATTAAGGGTATTCTTTAATATCCCACGATCGCACGTGCTATGTGAGAGGTTCACTAAGTGAATTCCCCGTGCTATGTGCTTGCTCTAAGACAATGTCAATTTGTAATTTTTCATGTCTTTTGTTATTTTTATACCAAATATTTTCTTTGCAGCACCCAAATCCTTCATCGCAAATGATTTAGCTAGTTTTAGACCTTGCAACAAGCATGTCATCTACATACAATAATAAGATAATATATCTTCCATTATCTAGCCTCTTGAAATAAACATAGTGGTCAGAATGACATCTACTATAACCTTGTTCTGTCATAAACTTATCAAATTTCAAATATCACTGCCTTAGATCTTGTTTCAAGCCATACAAGCTTTGCTTCAACCATCAAAACATATTCTCATTCCCTTTGACCTCATGCCCTTGTGGTTGCTTCATATAAATCTTTTCCTCCAACTCTCCATGGAAAAATACCATTTTTACATCTAATTATTCAAGATGCAAATCTTCTATTGCCACTAGGATTAAAATAGTCCTAATTGAAGTCATTTTAACAACATGAGAAAATATTTCATCAAATATATACCTTTCTTTCGTGCAAACCCCTTTACCACAAGTCTAGTATTATATCTCATATTTTCTCCTTCTTCTTCCTTCAACCTCTAAACACATTTATTCTATATTGCTCTTTTACCTTTAGGAAACTCAACAAAATCCCAAGTCTGGTTTCTTATCAATCGGAGTACATCTCCTCATTTATGCCTTGCTCCCACTTATTTCTAGTTTCCACCCACATTGCATTTTCATAACATTTTGGATCACTTGAATAAGTCATCAGTAAATAATACAATGAAGGAGAGAATCATTCAGGGGGTCTACTTAACTTGGTATATTTTCTTACACTTGAAGGAGTTTGAGGTACCTGTTGTTGTTCTTGATTTTTTGGTATCTTTTGAACTTTATTTTCTTTAATTTCATCAAGCAGTGTGTACTTTATGTTTTCCTTTACCTCTTTCTTTCCCTGCAATGGATCTTTGTGCATAACCTTTTCATTGAATACTACATCTCTACTCCTAATTATTTTTTTATGTTCATAATCACATAAGCGATAACAAAAATCATCAACCTTGTATCCAATAGATGTGCATTTCTTGGATTTAGCCTCAAGCTTTGTTCTCTTTTCTTTATCTATATGGACAAATGCTTCACAACCAAAAGTTCTCATCAATGAGTACTTTACCTTTTTACTTGTTCATGTCTCTTCTAGAATTCCACCATCCAAAGCACTTGAAGGTCCTCTATTTATTGAATAAATAGCAGTATTTACAACATCAACCCAAAACTGTAAAGAAAACCATGCATGCAATCTCATACACCTTGCACAGTGCATGATCATCATAGTCATCCCTTTTTACACACCATTTTCTTGTGTTGTTCCTATGACTATCTTCTCTCTACGAATTCTATGGTATGAACAATAATTATCAAACTCATTTATCTTCTAGGGGTTTCAAGCATGAAATCATAGTCTCTAGTAGTTGTAGTTGTATAAGTGTTTTGGATGCACAAAGACTTGTTTCAGGGTGGATCTGATACCATGTTAGGATTTCAATGGTTAAACAATATCTAAGAAAATTTAGCGTCATAACATCATAACCATATAAAAAAGAATCAATGAAAGAAAAACAAGAACAACCACACAAAATAACACATAGATTTATCCTGGGAAACCCTCATGGGGGAGAAAACCCAGCAAAACTTTCTCGATATAGAAGTCAACCAAGTACATTGTAATACCCAAAGAATAAGACTTATAAGACCCCAAGAATAATACTATATTTCTTCTTCTCTCCCAGATGGATTGCTCCTTCTCTATCTAGCGCAACTGCTTGTCCAATTAAGGGAGACGTCTCTCCTATTTATATTGAACAGATGAGATGCCTAATAACCCAATTGGTCTGAATTCTCCTTGCTGCTGGGGCCAACTTGCCTTGGAAAACTAAAAAATACATTTTAATAATACATTTGTGGGTACCACTGACCTGACTTACAATAGAGGTTTTACCTCAATACTTTACATGACCAATTAGATCAATGACATCCCTCATCAGAGGAACAACATCCCCGAAATGGATAACAACAATAATAATACAAAATAGAATATCTTTCACAGTTACCTTTCTTTAACTGTTTGGCAGGAAAATCTTTTCTAAAAGAAAAGCCTCTAGAGAAGAAGAGTCATTCCAATTTTTTTTGTATGTTACCAAAAGGAAAAGAGAGAACTTCCCTTTGATTGGCTCAAATTTTATACTTCCTCTTTTATAATTCTATGCGAGAATCTTTATTAGAGAGACTACAATAGAATCCAAACCCAATCATTTAATTGTCTCATTTTAATCATATAATGCTCTACGTTAGTAAGAATTAAAGGGATGGAAAAGTATCCAACCCCAGTCTTTGGATTGTTGATTATAATATATATAATTCTATGCATGAATAGAGGTAGAGGGACAAAAATAGAGCTAAGCCCTAGTCATTTGAAAGTTTGACTTATAATATAAATAATGCTCTGTGTGAACAGAGTAGACGGACGACAATAGATCCAAAACCCAATCATCACATTGTTGACTTATAATCATATATCGAGCTATGTGTAGAGGGGTGACATTGAACACAAGTCTAAGTCTTTGCATTGTTGAATTATAATTGTATATATATTGCTCTGTCTGAATAGAGGCAGAGGGACGACATTGAAGCCAAGTCTCGGTCATCACATTGTCGAGTTATAATTATATATTTCTATGTGTATAGGGATGACATTGAAGACAAGTCCCAATCCTTGCATTGTTGAATTGTAATTATATGTTGCTATGTGTGAACAGAAGTAGAGACACGACATTAAAGGCAAGTCCTATTTGTCGCATTTTTTACTTATAATTAAATATTGCTCGGTGTAAAGTGATGCCATTGAATCCAAGTCCCCGTCGTTGAACTATTTGAATTGTAATTATATATTGCTATGTGTGAACAAAATTGGAGGGAGGGAATTTAATTGAACTACCATTCATTGCATTGTTGACTTATAATTATATATGTATATCTTTATGAAAAAAGTAGAGGGAAAACCAAATGGAGACAAGCCCTAGTATTTTGAATGCTTGATTATGTTCAATGTATAGCATCAAGAGTGATTCTCCAGACTTGTGTTGTATCAAGTGAGGACTTGTAATTCATATGAATTCCTACATATGTATCATCATGTTTTTAGGTGGGATGTTAGTATTGTAGACTTGTGAGTAATATCAAGTCAATTATTCTCATAGACAATTCCCTATGAGATGGACCTCTAATTATGGAAATGGGCTTGTGAGTAATATCAAGCTAAACTTGTGAGTAATATCAAGTTAGTGTTGTGAGTAATATCAAGTCCTACTTGTATCCTCATATGTTCTGGTGGCATGCTTTACCTGGTAAAGTGGTTATACTATGTGATGTATTACTAATCATGGTCATACAAGATGTGTATTTTGAGAGTACATATTCGGCAGTCATTCCCATGACACTTGTGTTGTATCAATTCTGGAATCCATGTTGTATTAGGTTCATATCTTCTCCATGGAACTTATGTTTAATTAAGTTCACTAATACATGTTGTATTAAGTTAAAGATCTTATTCTATACTAAGCTAGGAATTACTGTTGTATTGAGCCCTATTCAAGAGAGATGCTTGTACTAGGATCTTATGTTGTATTAAGATCCTGACCTTATGTTGTATTAAGGTCAGAGACTTGTGCTGTATCTAGTCTGGAACTTATGTTGTATTAAGTCTTGAAGATATACTACGTGATGTATGGCTTGTCATGGTCAATAGGTGCTAGAAGTCTCCCTTAGGGATTAACTATCCCTAGAGTGATTTACTTTAGCATATGATTATATGAACTGAGGTAATACATATGATCATAGGTTCAGAATGTTGATGGTTGAGCAATAATGGAGATTCTTGAACTTTAAAAAATTTGATAAACAAATACAGTGCATGTAGATATCATAAAGAACTGAAGAACATAAAGTATTCAATCCATAAGACACGTGATGTACCTTGGGAAAACCCTTTGTTTCACATAAATTATTCAGTCCATGCGGACAAAGGCTGTTTCCCTAGTCCAAATGATGTATATCTAGAACAAATCAGAACACTTATACAATAACCCCCTAGTATATCAAAGGACCTAGATATTAAGCTCTCATTCCTTACTCGAAGGTCGTCCTTGTCTCTTAAACATACTTTACCATCCAACTTGTGTAGAAGAGCATACCTGCAACAAACACACAAGAACAAGAAAATAAGGTGAAAGAAACAAGATAATACGGATAACCCTATGTTAATGATCAATGAGAGAAACAATAGACAATATAACATGATACATACAATATCAATGGGAAAGGAAGAAAATATTTGTATTAAATTGAATAGGAAATCAAGTGGGTTCTACCATAAAACTATCAAATGGATAGACTTCAATACAGATAGGTTGAATGCATGTCCCCCAAGCTTCATTTTGTCTTCATACTCTTTTTTCTTCACCAAACTTAAAACTCTAGGCTACTACTAAGAAAAGGTTCACCAGAGACCAACAAAGAAAGATGATCTAACAGGAGATGAAATGAAGGTTCAAGTCCTAAAAAGAATGGAAGACTCGCCTCAAAGAGATGATCTGTGTCATTTTTATACAAGCTTGAAACAGTAAAGAACTAAGCTTGAAGGATGGTTTCATTTTTGCACAAGCTTGAAACCAAATGTAAACTTTGATTGAGAGAGCCTATTTCATTTTTTAACAAACTTGACATAAAAAAGAAACTATTCTCAAAAGTGGTTTGATTTTTACACAAGATTAAAACCAAAAGATAAACTATATTTGGGATTAGTTTTATTTTTTCATAAGCTTGAAACCACAAGATAAACTATGTTTAATCAATGCTATGTATATATACATATACACCATTTATGATATATATATAATACACTATATTTAATAGTGCATTACCATCCATATGTATCTAACACACCACTTAATATATATAAAGTGCACTGTAAAATAAATAAAAAGCTATAAATTTATTTTTGTATAACATTATTATTCTAAATATAATAATATATAGCACATCACAAATATATAAATTGAAAAGAAAAGTGTGTTTTTCTAAACATAGCAATGCGTCAATTCTTATTAATAATTCTTAATACAAGTTAAAAGTAAATCATTTGTGGATGTTATTTATCACTTTTTCATATGATAAATATATGAAAAATAATAAGTTTTATAAATTAAAATCTATTATATTACTTAATAAAAATATTTTACTTAAAATTATAAAAAATAATTAATTAAGTAATTTTTTAATAATTATAAAAATATTTTAATTAAAATTATAAAAAAAATTAATTAATAAATTAAAATAATAAAAAATAAAAAATCAATAAACCATTAAATATTTTTAGAATCTTCTGACAATACTCTATATCAAAGAATTAGTTTTACACAAATTTCAATATCCAAATACATTGCATGTTACTCAATGAATTTCTTAACAAATAACAAAACATTTAATTTCATAAAATTTTAAGGAGTATTGATTATGTATGAGTGCGATACAAAATTTTGGTTAGGTTATCAAGTGAAATTTGTCTTCCATTGGAACCTGGAACTTGAATGAAATTATTTATCTTATATAATATTATTGTACACAACCATTAAAAAAGTAATTATAGTATTTGTCTTATTTAATATTATTGTACAATATTTTATATTTTTATTTATAAAAATAGTTATTATAATCTTTGTTTATAGAGTTATATTTTATATTAAACGGTTTTTTTATTAAATTAAAAGAAAGGAAAAAAATTTATAAGATACTAAGACATAAAAGTCATAGTAAAAAGAAGAAGAAAAAAATATTATAATTTTTCCAAATTTTTAGAGTATTTATCTCTTATGATCATGCCTAATAATAAAAAAAACTGGCTCAAAGTTAGTGAGAAATAACATTTTCTCTTTAAAAATAAATAATAAAAAATAGATCATTAAAAATTCAAGCCTCAGTGAGGGTACATTAATAATGAATTTTATTCATGATATAAGATTACATAAATGTAAAAGAGAATCTTGTGGCTTGCTTAGCATTGCATTTATATGAGAAACAACTATATGAATCATAATAACTTTAGAAAACAAAATGATGAAAGATGCATTAAATCACATTGAAAATGAAGCCTGAATACTCATTAATAACCTAAAAATCTAAAGAAATGACTTAAACTAAATACACATATGAAGAAATGATTTAAAATCCAAATGAATGATTTAAATTAGATATATAATAACTAAAATCCAAAGGAATGGTTTAAATTAGATATATAATAACTAATCTAAGCTACGCCTAAATATATGAATCATAATAACTCTAGAAAACAAAATGATGAAAAATGCATTAAATCACATTGAAAATGAAGCCTAAAAATCTAAAGAAACAACCTAAAAATCTAAAAGAATGACTTAAACTAAATATGAAGAAATGACTTGAAATCCAAAGAAATAATTTAAATTAGACATATATAATAATTTAAATTAGAAATAACTAAAATCCAAAGGAATGATTTAAATTAGATATATAATAACTAATCTAAGGTAGGTTTTTAATCATTATTGGAATAACAACTTATAGAAGTAAAGCAAGTAAAAACTTAATAAACATAAAAGAGAATTGAACCTACAACCTTATCCACTGTTTTTTTTGATAGAGAATAAAACCCACAACTCATTCATTGACTTTGACTTTGATTGAGGGAATCTTACCAGACACATCATTATTGTAATAATAACTTATAGACCCAATAATAGACTTAAAAGAGAATTATACTGAAGTTTAAGTCACCTACTATTAGGTAAACTTGTCCTCTGTTTGGTCGTTCTCTCATTCATATTCCTCATCCAGTGACTTTGATAGAGAATCAAACCACGACCTCATTCATTGACTTTGAACTTATCCTCTGTTTGGTCGTTCTCTGATTCATATTCCTCATCCAGTGACTTTGATAGAGAATCAAACCACAACCTCATTCATTGACTTTGATTGATTGAGGGGATCTTACGAGTTAGACTCATCATTATTGAAATAAATTAACAACTTATAGGTAAAGCAAATCAAAACCTAATAAACATTAAAGAAAATAGAACCCACAACCTCATCGAGTGACTTTGACAGAGAATCAAACCCACAACCTTATCCATTGACGTTGATCGAGGGATCTTACGAGCTGCACTACCCATCAAAGCTCAAGGGTCAAAGCTAAGCTAAACTCAGGCTAAACTACATAGATATATATAGCATATGCATCTTTTAAAGTACATCGTTCAAGTCAAAGCGTTTCAAAGAGTTGAATAGTATGCTAATCTTATTATCGCATGCAAAGAACGAAATTTTTTATCATTTTGATAGTGTAGTCACAAGAGATGTAAATAGAAGAATTCACCACACCAACACAGATGCCCATATGATCAGGCTCAAACAAAGCAAGATTAATAAATATATGTTAATAGGGTAAGGCCATAGCCATGCTATATATTACTCAGTATGGCATTCGTCTATAGATAATCTCATCTGAGGTCTGTCATGAGAAGCACCGCAAGAAATGTAGCCAAGGAGAGCTTGCCAAATCCCCCTGTATATCATAAAGTATATCATGAAGTGGATGTTTTTTCTCCTTCTGATTATCAGTGGATGTTGGCAAGTCATCCTTGGCTCCATCAATTGCTGTGGCCCTCCATGCAAGATCACAATTGATTCCTTTATGCATAACATGGCCGCTAGGGTTGGCCCCAGAATCTCTTCTGCACAGCTTGCAGAATCGCAATAGAATTGTAGTATCAAGCACTGGCAGTGCTAAATTGGGAAATTAAATGATCAGAAAGGAGAACGAAGAAAGCGAGCGTTATACACAAGGAAAATGAAACATGGACACAACCTTTCGAAATGAATTGCAGAATAAATAGAGTGGTTCTCGGGCATTGTAAAGATTGACAAAAAAAATAAACAGATGAGATATGAGAGGTGGCTACGTCACGAGACGATGTAGCCACCGCTTGTTTGATTGATGGGCAGGTTTTGAGTACACGAATCCCTTCTTGCCACCGCCCCATGTTATCATCCGTATACCATCGATATCGCAGTGGTCGCTTCTTATTCGATTCGTCTCTGTGTAGATAGTTCTGGCGAAAAATACTCTATATGCTGTAGAGCATTAAATGCGAAAAAGTAAGATCCAACGACGAACAGTGCACCGCCGTCGCATTTAATGCTCTACAGCATGTAGAGTATTTATCGCCCATAGTTTGCTCTTTTGCTTTTCTGACCCACCGACGTTAACCCTTCCATGCATGTGGCAGGGTGTCCTATAAGATAAGATGAACGAGTCAGGGACATCCTTTATTGACTTCAATGCCTTTGCAGAGTTATTTTTCTTATCATTCATATTTTTTATTAGAATCGATGATGTCTGTTATGCCCATATAAATATGAATTGTGATAAATTATTTTTACCATGTATTGTAAAATATGTTTAAATACACTTTTCAAGATATGTAAGTAATATGTCCAAATCAATAAAAATATGTAATTAATATGTCGAAATCAATAAAATGCTGTGTGGGGGTAGGTGTTCCATTATATGTTTAAGATAGCTAAATATTATATATAAATTAAAATAAAAATTTAAGGTTATTCTCACGAGGGGAATAGGGGTTATGATTTTTTTTTGAGAAAGAGAAAAATACATTTAAAAAAATTATTTTATGTTTTTTAATTTTTGTTGTTTTATAATATATTTTGTTTTGCTTTTATTTGCATTTCATCCTATTATTGAAAGCATGTGGCTGTTTGATGGGAGGTTTGGTTGTTGGATGGGAGGCCTATTTTGCATAGAGTTATATAATTATTATGGAATAGTGTAAGAGATCCAATCTTCATGAATATCTATTTATATTTTGGTTGTTAGATGGGAGGTCTATTTTGTATGGAGTTCTGTAATGGTATATAATTATTATGAAAAAGTGGAGTTGTGTAATGGTATCTAATTATTATGAAAAAGTGTAAGAGACTTCATCCTTATTAAAATTTATTTATGTTTTATATTATTGTACATTCATTTTTAAAAATTTATAGTTTTGAAAAGTGTAACCTTAAATTGGTTAATGATGGGTGGTATATTCGTTTCTTAGAACCTTCCGAGTTCGAGAGCATTGCCTCAGAGGCTTCAGCATGGGAGAAGTTCTTGAATAGTCAAGCGGGACCCTCCTCATAAGCACTTTATTTGTATATTGTAATATATTAAAGAAAAGTATGGGAGGTGAAGCGTTGGGGAATCCCAAGAGTCGTTTGTGGGCAACCCAACAGTTTTGCTCTTTTTGTATAAATATAGAATATTTAGATTGGAGGAGGGGGATTTTTCCCAGAGAAACTTGTGAGCTACTTGTTGTAAGAGGAACTACTTTGTTTTGCAATAATGCAATTACAAATTTTGCCTGTTGGAGAAAGTGCTGTGTGGAATGTTCGAATGTGATAAAATGAACAATGTTGAAGTGGAACTATTTCATTTTCAGCTATGTTTCATTAACTGCGAGAGCGTTCTAACTTTGTGAACCTATGTTCTTATTTGAATGTTCTCTGGTTTATTATGTGATAATTTCCACTATGAGTAATGGATGTTGTAACAGGAGATGAGCTATCTTGTCATGTTTATCTTTATTCATGTTTATATGTTTTGATTCTAAGAACAACTATCTATGATTTATCTTAACATGTGAAGAGTATTACATTACTCATGAATTGATACTCTCGCTCCCTAGGGATAGCTTAGTTAGCTTTTGATTTTTGTTTAGTTGTGTGTGATTTAGATGCAAGAGAGTCTAAGACGAGAGGTAAAAACCTGCGCATCACATTGTGACCACTCCTTACATTCTTCATCAATCTGCATCTTAGATAGGCACTTGCATATCATAACTAAAGTAAAAAATACAAAAATATATACGATGGACCGAGCCGCAATCGGTAAAACCCTTTGTTTTTGTTACTTGACCTATGGTAGCCGGCATGGATGATTTTAAGGAACCATACTTATTTAAAAGTGTATAAATGTTGGTGAATATTACCAATTCTTAAAACATCAACTATAAAATGATTGGTGATATTCTTCAAAAAGTATTTTAATTTCCAAGGATTTTATATCATTTACATAATAATTTGTCTATTTTTAGGGTGAAAAATTTTTACCCCATCAAAGTTGGGCAAAAAAGGGCTTCAAAAAATGCAAAATGGCCAATCTTTTTTGGGAGAAAAACATGGAAAAATAGCCCAGTGGGCTAAAATTTGCCCCTAAAATTATCCCTGGTAGCCGGACCATAAACCAAATGGGTTCCCTACACCAAACAGTCACGGGCTATTTGGGAACATTGACTGGGGAGAATCCCTTGCTATTGTTGCCTGCGAATTTCCAGGCCTCAACAGATGGATAGTGAGGGAGGTATAGATAAGGCCGAGAGAGGTTATGAGAGAGTGGGATTTAGGGAGGGACATCCACACACATAATTATAGAGAGAGAAAGGGGGGGAGGGACACACATACACACAAATAGAGAGAGAGAGAGAGAGAGAGAGAGAGAGAGAGAGAGAGATTTCATGGGATAGAAAGGGGGAGGGGTGACCAACAACGAGAGAGAGTGATGTAGTGAGTGATAGTGAGGGAGGTATAAAGAAGGTGGAGAGAGGTTATAAGAGATGGGAAGTAATGGAGGGACACACAAACATAGACATAGATAAATAGAGAGAGGGAGGTTTTGAGAGAGAGATGGGGTAAATACACACACACACACACATAGAGATAGAGGTAGCTGTAAATACAAAGGAAGGGACAGCTAGTGAGTAAAGCATAAAGGGATAGTGAGTAAGGGATGTTACTAACCATAGATGCCAAAAATATTCTTTAGGGATTGAGTCTTGGATTTCCTCATTTGACCATGTTGAGGCCTTAATACACATATGTAATTCTCAAAACCTCTTAAAGGAATGTGCATATTTTCATGGAGACATGTCAGGATCGAGCTTAACCAAACCAAGCATTACATGATGCAAGCACATTGTATTTTTATGTATCATGAGTGTGTTTCCTAAAAGTAGGATTGCATCTGAAAGGTCCCTCGTCTTCTTGCACACACCCATAAAATTGTAAGTTAGAATTACGATTGATTGTGTTCAAAGAAATGGTGGCATGGATTTATAGAACATCAGTTGACATACAATTGAAATATATACATGGAAAAAATTTGAGGGTTTGCATAATTAACTTCTAGATTCGACCAATGGAATTGATACCAAATTATTAAACACAATTCATGTTTATTATGGTAGACATATGTTGCGGAGAAAACCTCCTATGGCTTTGGGTGTACCACAACAAATAGAGAAACCACAGAAATCAATTCCTTCCCAATATGTAAGAGAAATACAACATCTAACACTAAAGGATCTCGAAACATACCTTATTCTGGACAGTTGAAGTAGATCCCGGTTGAGCTTTTTCCAATCTTGCTTGCTTTAGAAATTCACTCTCAACAATAGTAAACAAGGAATCCATGGATTCAATATTCTTTGGATAGGAAAATATATTTCTATGAATAAAATCACAAGTTACATAAGTGACAACCTTTGTCGGCACGTCTGCGAACCGGAGAAACCGAGTCCTCCACTTGGGCCTCCACCCCCTCAATCTTCCATCTCTCGATAAAAAGCTCACAAACAAAGGAAAGCTTGGGAAGAACACAAAGTGCTCCAAGGGACAAAGGGATGCAGAATCAAGTACAATCAAGCTACGGCAGCAATAGACTATAGTTTTCTTTCTCTTCAATTCCTCTCCTTTAATGTATCCAAAGGGTTCCTTATATAGTGCTTCAATGGGGTAATGGAAGGCCAAATCTGAGCGATCTCAAGGCATATGGAAGGCCAAGAGACAAGTGACTCAGATCCAAATCAAGGAAAACTCCAAAAATATTTGGCCGTTTGCACACATCCCGATGTACATAGGTTTAAGAGTAATATCCATGTATATACGCGAGAAAGGGATTAAAAGTCGCATACAGCAAATAATGGGTGTTTTTAGGGATGACCTTGGAAACATCAAAGGTACAAAAATAGTCCATGGGGTCCAAAGAGTCTGCAAAGGGACAACGAAGGCCATAAAAGCATGATCAACCATGTGTGGTAAAATCAGCTGTAACAGATGCCCCCTAATGTGTGAGGTCAGAAGGGTAACATCATGGCTGAAATACATTATAAATCCATCTCAGAAGTGGAGTGATGAAGAACCAGGTGGAAGAATCAGCCATCCAACAGTATAGTACAATAATCAAACTCTGCATATGACTTCAAATACATATAGCAGTCTTGGATACATAAGAGTACAATGGCCATGAATAGGCATGATATGCAAAGTGTGACATGTGTGGTCATCGCCACGTACAATATATAATAGATATAGATCAGAATCTCCATGATGAAGATATACAAAGGATCAAGATCTCCATGGAAGCTGAATATATACAATGGATCAAGATCTCCATAATGGCTAAAGATATCTGGCATACACTGGAATCAAGTCATGAGAGCTGAAATCTCATGAACACTGGCATGATCAGGGAGGTAGCATATATGAAATGCCACCGATCCGGAAAGTCTTCTACACACACAACTACAATTACATGTCCTACTATGTGAATAGAGGTGTTGAGATTGAACATAGTAGTCCATCATTTGATTATCGGTCATTAATGTATACCATTAACAGACGTGAGATCACCCACTAGTAATGAAAATGGGAATCAAGGTAAGTTTAGAGTGTAATCTAACAAGTGTGAATAGATGTGTTGAGGTTGAACACTTGAAATAATCCATCGATTAGGGGACATTGATGTATTCCCAAAACTGTCGATGGTGAGAGAACCTACCACTGATGACTATAAGTCTTAAGGCACTCAAATGACTCTAGAATCCTATCCCAGAATAAATGATTTGAATTCGATGGGATGGAATACACTGGAAGGAGGGCATTAAGGTATCCCCCATCAACCAACACGAGGTACTCAACAACGTTGTATAATGTGGAAGGACTCGAATAAGATGTGCATGAACCAGTAATAGTACAGGGAATGGCCAACATGCAAAGTCAAGACAACTAGGGAATGACCGACTCAGGCTTCAACTTCCTTTGAGAAAGAGCATAAAGGTGAATGGTGATTGAAAGGAGGTAACATAGACTCGATATACAAAACTGGAACATCTCTGCGACACAGGAGGCATCAACAGAGGCTCCATAGGGGCTAGAAGCTTAACCAGTCGGTGGATATAAACTCAAAGAAATGAGTACAGCTCCTAAATTCAAACTATTAACCCAACCAATGGATGTGATATACAGTGCTCTGTTTGAAGGCGACATGACTCGACTGCTGCCAAAGATAACATCTTTTCCTGTCCGGTGTTTTGGTTTTTTATTTTTTTTGGACTTTTTCAGATATTTTGAAAAGCTTGAAAAAGAATAAAAGTTTTTTATAGTTACAAATCTAGGAGGAGACAAGTGTCAGGGGTCAAACAAGCAAATTCCAAGCAGCGAAACATACCTATGATCAATGCAAGGACAACATGTGCACGATAACGACACTCGGGGGAAAGTTCCCTCCTGGTAAAAAATGGGGTATCAAGCTGCAAAACATATGTAAAAAGGCTCTTCTTAGCTATACATGAGACAAGATCAGGCTATATGGTTGATAATGAAAGTCAGGGAAGCCAGCATAAGGGTCAATAAGGCAAGCAAAACTCATGATAATGAAATTACAACTTGACATATACAAGGGAGTACAGCGGGAATGGGCAACATAAAGTTCAAGAGGAGTATGAAGCTCTTGCTCAAGGACATGGTGAGACTAAAAGGGACTCCCATAACTAAGAGAGGACTCACAGCATGGGTACCAGATGCAAAAGGGATCTAACTAGGGAACCCATGTATATGAAAGATATACCATTCACATAGTACCACTTCTAACAACAACATGAAGGTTCCCTGATACCATGGAATGGGTTCGTACCTAAGGTTAAAATGAAACAGTCATAAGGCCATGAAAAATGCAAGCAGATGTGAAATCCTAACCTCTATGCCATTTTAGACATGTAACCTGTACTAGGCATGAATAGGTCAAAGACCTCAGAGAGAGTGTGCAAACACATGGACCCTACATGACAACAATATTAGTCCAAAAACACCCAAAATAGTCAATAAAGATTCCAAACTATAGGATATAGGGAGGAATGATCATGACAACTGCACCCAAAGGAAACAATGTGGTGAACGATGGGACATAAAAAGGAAAGTAAGGTGTAGACCCAACGTTCACGCATCCACTACTACCCCCGTGAGGGTGACCACTTGTCTAAAGACCGAGAAAAGGGAATAAAAATCCTCGACAAATGGAGTAGAGGATGGAATATGACCACTCCCAACTCAATGAGAAAGGTAAGGGGTTGTGATGCTCCCAATTTCGACACCAGAGTCCGTATTAGGACCAAGGACGGGTGATAGGATACGAGGCATGCCAAAAATAAAAGGATCTGAACTCAAGAGAGCATAAATATACTCAAGTAACCACGATCCCAAAGGCCAACTAGTGCACAAGGAACACACTCCTAAGAAAATCTACAACCAAAATACAAGAAAACCAAGCGGAGGATATGGGATCTCCCGAATGTAGTAGGTATGTCTCACCTAAGAGAGGCTCGAAACTCCCATACACTATAAGTTGAGGTATGTAACCAATTATAGTGGCCCTCAGCTTCAACGAATATAGTGACTATACCCACAGACCCCTACCTGGCCAGGACACCTATAGAATAACCTTTGCAAATACCCACTTCAATAACCTAGGTAAGGAAACTAAGGTCACCTCAATATAACCAATGCTGAGGCGGATAGTCATAGGAGGGATCGACTGTATAGGCAGGGTAGCAAAGCCCGAAACTCTTGAAAGATCCCCCAGATAGGAATACAATCTTGGAAATATCTTCGATGCTCATAGAAAGTGACCAAGGGTCATCCCAATAACAATCACGGGCATTTCCTCATGCTTAACTCCCATGTAAGAGGAGTGTCCTGAGAAACACTAATTATACCAAGGGTTTCACTCTCTCACTTGGACAGACACCTAATTGTTTTGTTTAGTGGTCTTGGAGAATTAACTCACAATGAACTATTCCAAGACCCTAAAACCTAATCTTATTGATGCACCCTGAAAAGAAAAAGAGTGTAATTCATTTTACTCAAGCGTTGATTTTATTTGGCTGTAATTACTCAAAGGGAAATGGTCATGCAACTAATAAAGTTATGAATCAGCAGTGAAGTAAATATGCACACCTAACAAGCAATTCCAAGTGCAATTGTGTAGAATGAAAAACAGGGTATGCCACTACATGAGATGCATGTAAACTTATTCCTTTCTAAATGCCAATGCAATCCTTCCTATATGAAAGCCTAAACACGACTCTCATCCAAGCAATCCAATGCAAGTACCTCCTCAAATCCATATGGAAAAAAATGAAACTACCTTGTATTTTTCAATATAAAAGAATGAAAAATTTAAATAAAAGTCATCTAAAACTCTCAGTCTCTGCAGCAAGTATAAAACACAAGCCCAACAAAACACCAAGACAAAAAAGAATAATTGACTAATGGCAAAACAAAAAGAATAAATAACTAAAACTACTTTAAAAGAAAAATCAATGAAAAAGTGGTCTCTGGTCACAAAAGAAGCATCCAACAGGCAACATTAGAACCCAAGAAGACCCAACCACACTCACAACCCACCTAACAACTTCCCACAACATCAAACTCAACCAAAAGGGAGGATGTACGTGACTGTTTAAAGAACAGTTGCATATGTACGTGACTTTTGGCCAAAAAGATGCATGTATACGCGAATTTTGGCCAAAAAACTGCATGTATATGTGACTTTTGGCCAAAAATCCACATATGTATGTGACTTTTGGCCAAAAACCTGCATATACAGAGAAGAAAGTGGTAAAAATCAAGCCAAAGGGTGAAACCAATAAAGGGGAGTGTCAGTGGATGAACATATTATGAAATGTGACATAGAAACGGGGAGAAACAAAGAGCAAGTCAATAATATCAAGCACATTGTGCCCCCAAACCCCAAAGAAAAACAAGGAACATCCCCAATATGGTCGCCAATTTTGTTATGGAGAAACATTTCTATGGCTTGGAGTGTACGACAATAGACAGAGAAACCACAGAAATCAATCCCTTCCCAATATGCAAGAGAAATACAACATTTAACACTAAAAAATCTCGAAACATACCTTATTCCGATGGTTGAAGTAGATCCTCGTTGAGCTTTTTCCAATCTCGCTTGCTTTAGCAATTCACTCTCAACAACAGTATATAAGGAAAGCATGCTATATAATATAGTGTTAGGCCTACTCTAGCATATATAATCAATAATGCATAAGCAATTAAACGCATCCATGGATTCAATATTCATATAAATGCACATCATTGGACAGGAAAAGATATTTCTATTAATAAAATCACATATTACATAAGTGGCAACCTCTGTCGGCATGTCTGCGAACCGGAGAAACTGAGTCCTCCACCTAGGGCCCCACCACCTCAATCCTCCATCTCTCGAGAGCAATCTCACTAAAAAAGGAAAGCTTGGGAAGAACACAAAGTGCTCCAAGGGACAAAGGGATGCAGACTCAAGTACAATCAAGCTACGACAACAATGGACTATAGTTTTCTTGCTCTTCAATTCCTCTCCTTTAATGTATCCAAAGGGTTCCTTATATAGTGCTTCAATGGGGTAATGGAAGGTAAAATCCAAGCGATATTGAGGCATATGGAAGGCCAAGGGACAAATGACTCGGATCCACATCAAGGAAAACTCCAAAAATATTTGTCCTTTTGCACACATCCCGATGTACGCGGGTTTAAGGGTAATATCTGCATATATATGCGAGAAAGGGATTAAAAGTTGTGTACACCAAATAATGGGTGTTTTTAGGGATGATCTTGGAAACATCAAAGGTACAAAAATGGTCCATGGGGTCCAAAGAGCCTGTAGAGGGATAGGGAAGGTCATAAACGTGTGATCAACCATGTGTGGTAAAATCAACTAAAACAACATAAATATTTATGCAAATATATAAGAATATATATCCTAAATAAAATGGTTGATAAGATAATATGGTTATTACAATTATCCTAAAGATGGTATACTTATACACATTGGCTTGTCATGAGTTGAAGAGGTATGTTCCCTTTCACATGCCATTAGCTTATTATTATTATTATTATTATTTAACAATTTGTTAAAGAAGTGATCATCACCACTATAGTCTTGTAAATATTGATCTAACCAGTAATTCAAAAGTTCTTGTGGGTTACAAATTGCATAATGAATTGTACACACACTATAATATAATTCACAATAATTTTGGTAGTGGAATTTGAATATTATGTGGCTTCTTTGATGCACATTTAATTACAATATGTAATAACCCTTAACAGTACTTGTATTACTATCACATCAATTTCTAATGAATGGAAAGGCCTCAAATATCTTCCTTCAAAAATCCATGTTGAGGGGCTTGAAAAATCCATCTTGAGGGGCAATTTAGAGTAGTTTGGTATAATAATTAGAAAGTAAATATTCCTTTGAGTCTAGGACCTATTTTCTATTACTAAAATCATACGTTGTATTAGTGGGCTGGGTTTTCAATCAACCACTTAAAAATTTTGAATCAATTGTCATGACTGAGTTGTTCTTTATTTGTTTAGATGTTCGGTGGTTGACTCTGTGAACCTATGAAATACCACATGTTCATAGGATATTATAAAACACCCATAATTTAACTAGGTATTAAGGAATTACTCCAAAAATCCTTTCTTGAACCCCTCTCCTAATACACGTTTTCATTATAAGAACCCCTATTTGACTAAATGTCCTAGATATCCAAATTTTCCATGAAATTTTGAATACCCCTTTTCTTACCTTTTTTAGGATGGTGACTTGGTGAAACTATTATAATCCTTAAAACCCTTGGAGTGCCAAATATGAAATCTTCATCACAGAAAATATTTCAAGATGGGGAATAGCCCCCTGAATATAGGTCAACATCTTATATAGTAATTCGAAATGACTTCACACCACATTCGCTCACAAATCAAACCTATTCAAACAACACCATGACTCCAAACGCAATTGAATTCACACCATCTTCGCACACAAATCATACGTATTCAACCATTAATCTAACTTTATAGACAATTGGATTCACACAAACATAGAATACCTATCCAAACCCACCAACACCCTATTAAAAATCCTAGATACATAATTATAAACCTCCCTAATATCTATATGTTTTTATTATATTGAAAATACCCCTTGACCTCATATACTATGCAATATATGATGCTTTCAACTTTAAGACTATTAAATCTCTCTATATAAACTCACATGCTATAATATTGTCTACATAATAATCTCGTTATTATCTAAAGACTTTATAGCTACTTACACAACGTTGGTTAAATGATATCTAAACCTATCATGTTACTTTTTCCTCACCCAAAATGAGATTAACACTAAGTAAAACTAGGGGTAATGTTGTATGGATGTTTTTGCTGAAAACCATTTCAATTGTAAGTTCACTTTATTGATTACCTTCAATAATTTATTAAAGTTCATATTCCATAATTTTCATAATAGATTTGAATTTTTTTTTGACATATCCATATACTTCTATTGAAGCTCGAAGAAATGCTTCAATACAAGTATAAAATTAGTTGACATCTGCAAGAACTAACACTATGACTATATAAAGTAATGCTAGAAGATTTAAAGGAAAGGAAAAACAAATTTGTAGAATTGTTTAACATGAGAATAATAGACATAACTAAGTTTAGCTGGTTTTAAAATGATTAAGTCTAGCTGGTTTTAAAATGATTTATTAGTAACTGGAAATAAGTTTAAAAAAAAGCCTTGTTCACAAATTAACAAGTTGTTAAGGACAAAGATTATGTAAGTGATAGTGGGCTTATTCTCTTTCATTTAAAGTTGTATCACTAACGCTCACCTGAGGTGTTTTGGCAATTCTACTAAATATACAATGAGCCATTTATCTTACCTTTATTTAAACTAAAATAATTATTTCTAAAAATGGAAGGGCTTGTTAAATCTGAATATCAACAAGCCCCCATAGTTTAGTTGATAACCATAGTTTAGTTGATAACTTTGTATTCAAGGTAAAAAAATTATGCCTTTAACTTTTGAAATTCAATGCCTTTTAGAGGTGAAAGTTCAGTGCCTTTTAGAAGTGAAAAAGACTAACAGTTCGGTTTGCAACTTTGCATTCAATTGATAAAGAAACTCTATTCCTAAAATCTTTGAAATTCAATGCCTTTCAAAGGTGACAAAGTGTATCATACAATTGTAATTGTTTTCTTGTTCATCTTATTATGCTTGTCTATTTTTTTTTTCTTTCACTTTAATAACCATAAACTCTTCTTCATAATTTATTGGGCATCGTTTGAATGCCACCAAATATTGTTAAGTGTTTTCAAATTATGCATGAGAGAGGAGATTAAGAAGAATAGGTCTTTGATGCATCTCGTAGTCTTGGAGTTAACTCATGCACATTGGACATGAACATAAAATTGGCAAGGCAATAGTTACGTAGAGAAAAAGGATTTGTATTTTCCTTTTCACATCGAATGTATAAAACAATGTGGATTCTCTTGCAAATATCATTGTGTTTGAACCCAAGAGAGGAGAAGCATTAAATTCGACAATTAAGACTTGAAATGTGAATCATAGTTACGAAGGTAAACAGATCTATCTGGATTTCAATGTGAACCCACTCACCTTTGTGTTAAAGGCCTGGTAATTAGATCATGGCAGTCTTCCGCTTCAATTGTTTCTCCAACAATTGAAGGCAGGATATCCTCGAGCTCTTTTGATAGAAACAAGAAGAGATTTTCAATGGTCGAAGGTGGCATAGTTGGATAAAGTGGTACAACCATGGGAAGTCCAAGGATGGTCTTGGAAAGTTGTGAGCACCACGATTATCCATGTAAGCGATTACACCGGTTGAAAGCCACCTTGGTGTTCATGATGCACAAGTCACAATACTATAAAAATAAAAATAAGAAAAAGATAAAGTAGCACAGTCACCATGTTTAATATGTGCAGGTGGTTCATATTCCTACTCAGTCACCCAATCACAAGTGTCCATACACAGAGGAAATTACCCTTGACATCATGAGTGTCCTCTCTAGTCATGAGTATCCTTCGAATCTATGAACAGTTTCTAACTGCATTCGAAACACATGTTTATAAATTCCTGGGACGTGCTTTTTCTACAGGTCGCATAATGAGAAAATTCATGGGTTTTTATTGAGTTTTGATCAGTTTATGAACACAAGAGCGCATCTTAACGAAATGTTTGACGGAATTCTGCGCACATGAAAAAGAAATTGTGAACAATATCACATATTGTTGTGAATGTAGTCATAGTCTCGCAGTCCTTTATCCTTTTCTACCTTATAAATGTTGGAACAACTAATCGGTTTCAGGTTTGTCCTATTCTTGTTAGTTGAGATTGCATCCAGGATTGATCTTTATAATCTCCTCCACGTCTAGTGGATCTCTCCTTCAAGGAAACGAGCTGGGTTTCATAGGGAAGATGCTATAGCTGTCTTTGCCATTCTGATCTCTTGAATGTGATTAAGAGTCTCCAGTGCTTCAGACTTGTTGATTTTCAGGTATGACATTCTATTCTCAACAATCTTCTGAAATCTTGAAAAATGATTTAAAATAGGCCTTAAATTTTGGATAGATAACCAGGGGTTCTTTAGAAGCCCTATAGAGTTTATGTGCTTTCGAGAACATAATCCAATATGGTTCTTTTATCATCTTCACTTCTAGCAAGCCGTAAGGACGATGGCCTTCCTTGCATGGAGTGTATTCTCATTGTGATGAGATAGAAGAAGCATTTTTACTATTTATTACTAATGTGAGTTACTTGATCTCACCCGGATTAAACTTGTTAAGCAATATCTTATCAAGTTCATTCATAAAGGAGTGGTTTTAATTGTGAAAAATAAGGTCAATATATTGTAGATATTGGGATGGGGAATTAGGTATGGGAGGTTTATAGGTATTGGGGTATAAGAATGGGTTTCTATTTTATTAAAAATAAGGAATATATCATAAAAATAAAGTTTTTTTAATTGGAAATATACAAAAGGATTTTTGTAAGTAATTATCAATATCTAGTGAAATTAGGATATTCTTAATATTCCATGAACTTATGACATGGTTTCACCAAGTGAAAGCGTAATGGTTGATCCAGTTGCACCATGAGAAAGAGGCTCTGTGATATAAATATAAAAATTGAAACTATGAAAGAAAACTTCTACTACCACATAGGTATGCTCATACTTTTAACCCAATATACTTCTGGGTATGCACATTTATTTGTTTCAATCTACAAAACGGAAATTGCAAAAGTGAAGTGACTTACAACCAAGAAATCTTACTTTGTTGTTTCGTTCCAGCAAAACCAAAAAGGAGTAAAACAAACAATCATTTGAATTCTGGAAAGTGGAATTCAAGGAGTATCTTACTTGTTGTTTCGTTATGTAGCTCCAACAACACAAAAAAAAATAAAAAGAAAACAAACAATCATTTGAATTCTGGAAGGTCGACTTTCATGTACTCCTCGAGATATTTCCATATTCGAGAGTGCGAGTCCATGTCCATTGGTACAGATTTAGAGTAGCAGATGTGAGAGTAGAGGAAATTAGAAATTGGGTCACTTAAGAACTTGGCGAAAGATAATATATTTCAGCTTGGTTGTGGAAGTGTAGAGAACACCGTGACACTAATTCCGAGAGTAGAGGAAATTAGAAATTGGGTCACCGAGAACTTGGTGAAAGATAATAAATTTCAGAAGTGTAGAGAACACTATGACACTAATTTCGTGGCAAGTGTAGGATCAAACGAGTCCAAGTGGCAGCTTTGACACAGAATGTAGTGGCTTCTTAGCTGTCTTAATAAGAGAATAATGTTTGAAGAATGCAATTTTATTGGTTAGTTAGTTAGTTGAGTAGTCAATATTATTTTTTGTCTTATGGAATTCATTGATAGCAGGGATGGAATTTGACGGGTAAATGTCTGTCATGGGCCAATTTTCCTGTCAAATACAGCTAAGAGTTTTCTGAGACTATCAAAATCTGGCTTAGAATACAGAAAATGTTTCATATTTGATTGTTATTTACAATTTTGACTGGTGTCCGCCATTTGAAATTCCAACCCTGATTGATAGTAGTGTTATGTTCTAGTCTTATATACTATTACTTAATAATAAAAAGGGAATCAATCTGTCTATTGTAAGGTAGTCTTTTATATACCAATGCTTAATAATGAGAAGGTAATCAACCTACCCATTATAAAGGTGATGAAAGACTCTGCATTTAAGGCTTTGCACCAACATCATTTATAACATTTAATATATAAAGTAATGTGATGCTATACAAATTCTTAGCATTACTTTGTTTCATAAAAAGTACTCAACAGTCTTACACTTACCTTATACTTTAATTTTGGACCATGGACACTGCTCTGCTCTGCTTTGATAGGAAGCCAAATAAGAGTACGAATTGACCAATTGTTGGAGAAAAGATGTAAACATTGATTGGTTAAATAAAAAATGAACAAAATCTGATGTTTGAAATATGTTTTGGTTCTTGTGCAAACTATTCGAAAATGAAACAAGCCAAAGCCAATTACAAGAGTCCTTTCCAACTTAAAGGGAGCGTCTAATATCGCAATTTAGTAAGCATGGTATAAAACACCATTATGAATCTTTTCCATAGTTATATGGACTTTCTAAATTTGAACTTTTCAATAAAGTAAGAATCTTCACATATCATCTTAAAATAATAGTTAGTAGTTATTTATATAAACCATGAAGACACTTACGTAATTTTTAAAATATTAAATAAATTAATAAATTAAATGAGTTCTTATAAGTATGCCTTCTTACATATTAATCATATATTTCACTCATGTAAGAGTAATTTTAGTTTATTGTAAATTATGTAGTTTATCTTCATATGTGTATATTTATTGTAATATTATGTAGTTTAAAATAAATATGTAGTGTATTATAATATTATGTAGTTCATTTTTATTTATATTAAATAATGTACATGAATTAGTGATTAGTTCAATAATTTTTAAATAATAATTATTTTTATCTATAAACTAAAAATAACAAATATTTAAATATAAAATATTTGTTATGCATGAAATAAAAATATAAAATAAAAATGTATTATAAATAAACTCCTTGAATCTGGTAAAGTTAAAAAAAACTTTATAATGATCTTTTTTAGTTCATTCATTACAAGTATTCACTATTATTTTTATCCTTGTTTCCTTACAATATGGGGTTTCTTTATTTTATTAAGATATAACATAATTATGTTAAACTTTATAGTTATATTTTTGAAATAATTGTGTATATGTTTATATAGATAAATATTTATATTTATAGTTGAATAACATTTATGCTTGTCGTGGATTCTATATTGCTAAAAGAAGTTTATTCTTTAGATTGATTTTATAATATTAGTTCCAAATTTGAAATAGACAATTAAAAAAAAAGGAATATAAAAAATAGTTGATAGTTGTTGCATTCATAACTCTGATGCATGAATAACTCTTAGCTAATGCATTGTTTTGAGAATCTTTGATACTATCAAAATCTTGGAAAACAACTTGGAGTTATACCTCTTTAGATTTTTTCTTCTTATACCAAAATAAAAATAAAGTTCGTATAATAATAAAATGAAAATCTAAGCTTCATGTTTATGATGGTTAATGGTTAAGAGCATGTGTTTCTTCCTAGGAGGTCATAGGTTCAAATCCAAAGGGGTAGAATATGTACACCTTGACCTTAAAAAATATATAATTATTATGTCCCTGACAGGGGACATATATATATAAGTTAGTTGGATTAGTTTCTTTTTAATTTTTAAAATATACATTTGTATTTACAATGTTTATATATTTGTATTTTTTTTAAATTGTCATTGCTATTGGCCAGAAGCTGCTGACCTCACCATCTCGAGAATCCGCTTTAAGGGTAGGCGACGGGCTCACGTCACCAACATTAACTTGGTGTTTCAGAGTGAGTGGGATGATGTGTAACGTGTTCAAGTCCTCTGTCGACCAATAACTACTACCACATTACTACATTTACATTTAACAGACCATGCTATAGCAATTTGGTATTTATTGCAATGAAGTGAATTAAATTCATGGGACAAGAGATGAAGAGCAGAACACGGAGGATAAGATTCCCTGACCCTCACCTCTTTGATCAACATAGCTTTTACAGCAGAGTCCACTTTCCACCTCTTGGATTTTTATTAATGGCTTTTATTGAACTATCATTCGAATTCATGGTACCTTTAATAACTCACCGAACCATTCAACTGCTTCTATACTCTACATTGATCTTTGACGCACCACTCTCCAACGATTATTTTAAACAGGCAAACATAGAATATAGAGCTGCAAAATTCACCATCAATGGCAGCCAAGCATCAAAATTCACCATCAATTGGCCTCCTGGAAGCTTGAATTCGGTGTGTTTTTGCTTAATCTCAAGTTCAAAGGTGGTTCAAGGTCAAGGCACACCATAGTTTCCTGCATTAATTGTGTTAGGAGACTCTACTCTTACGCTGACAACAACAATAACATCGATACATAGGTGAACTGCAACATCCCGCCTTACGGCAGAGAGTTTCCTGGTGGGATACCTACTGGATGCTTCTCTAATGGAAAGCTTACTTCATATTTCTTGGGTATAACCTCCAAATAGTCAACATTTATATTTCTATATACATTCCAAGGATTAATAATTTTTCTGAGTCTCATTTCTGTAAATTGTGAGCTGCAGCTTCGGCCTTGGGTATCAAAGAAACAATCCTTGCATACCTGGACCCACAACTAATGTAGGGCAATTTAATCACCGGAGTCACATTCGCCTCGGCCGACTCTGGCTATGACAACACTACTTTAGAGAGTGGAGTAAGTAAAAAACCATGGCCATTTTAGGCATTCATGGGCATTGTACTTACTTGGTTGGTTGGTTGGTTTCCTATACTGAAAGTGATGGAATTTTACATGTTTTCACAGAATGTAATAAGTTTTGAGCAACAAATACAATATCTGAGGGAATACCAGTCATGATTATGAGGTATCGTAGGACTGCAAGAAGATTCCAGAATTATTAGCGAGTTCCTTTATTACATTGGTATGGGAAATGTTGATTTTTGCGTCAGTTATTTTAATTTCAACCCTTGAAACTCATATATGGATTTCATAATGAGCTTAATTTTATTGTTTTGAGCATTGAAGATTCTCGACAAAACCTAAGGTGGGGTTTGGTTGGGGTGGGGTGGGATGAAGAGTGTTTAATGAACTTGTTTGAGCAATTCACGAACTGAACTGTTTTCCTAGGAAAGTTACCACCCAGCGGCTAAATAATTGACATCGTACAGAAAATGGCTCTTTTGTTGAAACACAGAAACCAGGCATAATCCAGGGTCATTTCCCCCAAAGTAGCGTAATGCAGAGAATTGCTAATTCAACAAAATTACCAATTCCACGGTAACTCTAAAAAACACGGTTATTGTAACTTCTCCTGAAGTTTCCATTAGAGAGAATTTGAGGTCAAAATGGGCCTCAAAAGGACCAAAATGTACTATTAAAATCAACCAATTACATTCTAGTAGATGACATCATCCCCCATGGTTGAGGTGGAATTGCATGAGTTAAGAATGCTTATTTGTCACATTTTCTATGGTGGATGAAAACCCATAGTTAACCAAGGTAGTGGTACAAGTACTTTTAAGTCATAAAGTGAAGTACTCATAATAAAAGTAATTTCACACTTTCTCATAAAATAATATTATTGTTATTTTCAAGTAAAGTACTCACAATTCACTTTCTCATAAATTAATATTATTGTCACTTCAAGTAAAGTACTCGTAA
>LPNX010712325.1:347652-369631 GCA_001517045.1 Pseudotsuga menziesii | reverse complement strand
TTATAGTCAATTTAGAAAAGTAACTCAACCATGGTTATTTATATTGTGCATAAAAAGTAGTGTAGGAGGTGAGTTGTCATATTTACCTACCCCATAAAACTCCTAACTCATAATATTTTAATATATCTTATTTTTTGTAGTACATCACTTAGGAGGCCCATTTTTTACCTCAAATTCTCTCTAATGCTAGAAATTTAAATTTCTTAAAGTCATCTTCATCTTCTAGGTTCCTGAAAAAAGACCAGCCTTGCTTGTAGCACTTCTAATGTGAAGGATGGTGATTCCATTGTCAAAGCTAGTTTAGACTACAATACACGGATTTTATTCCCATGAAGGCAGTGAATTCCAATAGCTGGTATTAAGTTCTAATTTTACAATAAGATGCTTAGATTTATTTATTGAGAAAGGTTAAACGTTCATGGTACGTTGCATTCTAACTAGTTAGAAATTTAAATTAGTCTTTGTATTTGTATAAGAATATAATTGATTGTGTGCATCTTTCAAGGATAATTTTAGGGGCGAATTTTAGCCGCGTGGGCTATTTTTCCTTGTTTTTCTCCAAAAAAAGATTCGCCATTTTGCATTTTTTGAAGCCCTGTTTCGCCCAATTTTGATGGGGTAAAATTTTTTTCACCCTAAAAATCGCCAAATTATTATATAAACGATATAAAATCCTTGGAAATTAAAATATTTTTTGAAAAATATCGCCAATCATTTTATAGTTGGCGTTTTAAGAATTGGTAATATTCGCCAACATTTATACACTTTTAAATAAGTATGGTTCCTTAAAATCATCCCTGGTATCTTTTATTACTTTTCTACATCTATATTTCATTTAGCTAGTTTGACGGCCCAGTTTAGCAAACATATGGCATTAGATTTCATTCCAAGAAGCCCGACATTTAGTTGTTGAACTTCTGATACTAATGTGACATAAGAGATATGCTATGAGTTATTAGTTTGTAACCTAGTAGGGTGAATAGTTCAAGAACCTAATTGTTAAGGCTTAAGGCTTTCCAAGTAGGATATTTGGTCTTAAGGGAAAATATGAAGAACACTACGAAGGAATGATAGTAGAAAATTCGAACATAGGGCAATGTCACTTGGAGGGGGCCACAATTTAGGCACTAGATGCAAGACCAATAAAAAAATATGAAGAACACTACAAGGAATGAAAGCGGAAAATTCAAACATAAGGCAATGTCACTTGGAGGGAGCCACAATTTAGGCACTAGATGCAAGACCAATCAAAAGCTCGACAGACCTAAATAGAGGTTGCAATTCTTCACATTGCTAGTTGCAGCCCCTTCTAATCCTATTTCACTAACTTCTAGTCCATATTAGTCCCACATTTGCACTGTGGAGCACCTTGTTATAGAAAACGTTTATGATCTAAAAGAGTATTATATTATTATGACAAGCTGTGGACATGTATGTTATAGCTTGAGTAAAAAGTGTCAAGGGTGTTAGGGACCTGCATGAAAGATTTATGTTGCTCAAGTATACATACCAACTCTTTTGTGATTAGGAAATTTGGATGGAAATATTGACGTGATTAGGAAATTTGGATGGAAATATTGATGGATCGAACCTTTAATAGGGCTTCACCCATAAATCATTTTCGACAAACTAGTAATCGATTTCTTTTGGATTTTCTGAAATAACAATGAAGCCTAAAATATCTCACAATGTAGTTTAACCTTGAATGCTTTCTTGTCAGTTTTGGCATTTTACCTTCGCGAGTATCGCAACAGAAGCCAAGCATGAAGGAAGGAGAGTGTGGAAGAGATAGGCTGGCACTGTCGTCTAGTCGTTGAAAGGCAGAGCAACCTACCTGAGTCCCAAACCCCTTGAACAATGTGTTCTCGTGGGAAGCTCAAAATCTAATGGCGATACTTAAAACCATGATGTAGAAGGAATGACACATAATGATATATTATCACAAAAACATTCCAAACTTACTTTGTTAAAGTGTCGTAGTTGATGTCTTGTTGAGCCACAAAATCACTGCCATTCGACCTTGCACATATTAAAATACCCTGTAAAATCACTAGTGAGATATTACGAGGCCATATCGACGAAAATATCAAGAGCATCTTTTCAAGGAATTAAAATATTTCCAGAGTTGAATTGCAGTGCATGAACTGTATAAAACATGATAGCGTAAAAAGGAAACAGAAAAGGAACTCGTCGTTTATACATGCAGGTAAAGAAACAAGTCCGTGCTTATATATAGGGGACAATTTGTTCCCATTTGCAAAAAAAATGGTTTAAGCAGTAAAATAACCTGTAGAGTGGTCAAGACGCTACAAAATGAGTGAAAGGATGGCGAGAATTTTGGCGAAGCTTGAAGAAAGATATAAAGAAGCAACCAAATCGAGCAAGAACACTTTAAAACGAGTTGAGATTGATGCCAGATTCAACAAAAACAAACACTCCATAGCCTGGACAAAAATGGCGTAATGTTGGAACAAATTTCAGCAATTTAACATGTCAAGAACAAAACAGAAATAGTAGAGCCAGAAACCTTACCAAATACACTACAACCTTGTAAGGAAATTGATCACCAAGCTCAGCATTCTCTCCAACTGAAAATGCAAGAAAAAATCAGCTCACCAACCAGGTCTCTCGATTAATATATACCGGTGACGGGTAAAGGCAGTCACCACGGCATACTCCACTTGCTACCGCAGGTCATCCATGCGATCTGCCACTTGTTGTGAAGATCCGCGGGTTGTCCATGCGGTTTGCCACCTGATGTGAACATCCCTAATCAGCATTTTAGAACAAATAAATTATTATGTAATGGGTAAAGGCAGTGACCAAGGCATGCTCCACTTGCCATCGTCGGTTGTCCATGCGGTCTGCCACCTATTGTGAAGATCATTGATCAGTGTTTTAGAACAAATAATTATTATGTAACGGGTAAAGGTAGTGACCACGACATACTCCACATTGCATTTACAATGATGCCATGCCTGGCCTTGCCTCACAGCCTGAGGGGAATTAAAGAAAGAAACGAATTCACACAATTGAATGTTTGGTCAATATGCATTGCTATAGAATATCTTTCTATTCATTGAACAATTCATTTGTTTTGTTCTTTTTCCCCTGAAGTGGACAAGCATATATACTAGCATAATTAATGCCTTTATTAAAAGACAAAACACAAAATTAATTAATAGTTTTCAAATTAATTACTACCTTAAAAAAAGGAAATGTAATGATAGCCTTGAAGGATCAATTTAAATCTTTGCAATGTTAGTGAAAATGAGTGTTAAAAGGTACTGTGAATGTTAAGGACGAAGAGATTTTGGGTATTCATTTATAAATTTAATGGGAGTTATATGTAACCTTATAAAAAATAAAAATAAAAAATATTGTTTTGTTAAGTGAGTTGGAAATTTTAATAAAATTTATTATTGATTTTTTTAAATATATTTATTGTCTTGATTTTATGCCAAATTTTTAAAAAAAATTGTAGATTTATTTTGATGTTAAACTTAATATATTATTTAAATTATCTAAATTTTTATGTACATTAAGTGTGTTTATTTTATTTTTTTATATTTGGGACAATTTAATATCATATATATTTTATTTATAATTTCTAGGTGATCGGAAACTTTTAATGGACCTATGGAGTGGAACATGTCATATTTTGAATATGACACTTTCTACAATGAACAAAATTTTTACCTAGAGAGATTGTATATGGAGTCCTGTCCTCACTTTTATTGCCTTTCTTTTTCCTTTCTACCCTTCCTTTAAAGGATAAGTTACTTTTCATGCCCGAATGTGCAACTCTGAGAGAGAGGTGGGTACCATTTTAGAAGGAAAAGTTGGTTTCCAACTCTGATACTGAAGGAATTAACTTAACCACCCAATAAGCATCAACAATTTATCATCTAGCTAATAAAAAATCGTTCATCCCCACTTTGTATTTATGCTTGTCTTTATGTCCTTCATGGCCTATTTGAGATGTAGTAGTCGTTCTCGCAAAGATGGTAAAGCTCATCCTCACTTTGGATCCATTGAAATAGAACTTGAGTCTAGAGTCTTCTAAGTAGTCAAATCTCTACCATCCTCAAAAGGATGGGTAAATAGACTATAACAACATTTATTCTATTTTTATTGATAAATAGGCTATAATAAAATTTAATCTACTTTTATTAAGTTTTAATTTTTTGCATAGGCAATTGCAAACCACTAGCTATCACGAATACAATGTAAAGGACATTGCCACCTCATAACTCTTGTTATTATTATTATTGATGATAATAGCCTATAATTCAGTATCCAAAGATTCCATATTAAACTAACGATTGTAAGCTTCCATAGAAAAATCATGAATCTACTGCGGTGTGTTATGTTCTGTCTACGCATCAATATTAAACAATACATAAAGTTGTTTGGTGGCACCAAAAATAAAACTTAATATTCATGCTAAATGGGTATGCGAGCTATGGATTATTTACGTACTCGATCTAACAAAACCTAAACCATCGCTCTGTCACTGTGTGATTTACGATTTGCACAAAAGCCTCACTTCTTCTATTTCTATGAGAGGCCAACGAGGTATTAATACCTTCAACCACGCATCCGAAACCAAAGTAGTGGAGTTATGATTTAGTTTAAATATTTGTGTCGAGATTTATTGTTTTGGAAAATTAAGCAGTTTAGTTATCAATTAGTTTAAATATTTGTGGTTAGTTTCACTGGTTATTCATCTTCACATAGTAAATTTCTAAATTGAATTTCGAAACATGATACACACCAAAATCTCCCTTTCACGGTCCGCTAGATCACAACTTAGGTTAAAAAGGTACGTTTCTGACTGCATTGAGCCTGTTTCTGTTTCAATTGCAGTTGCAGTCGATGCTCAGATATAAATCTGTACAAACTTCTTGGCAATGATTTCCAAGGTTTGTATAAGCATTCACAGACCACATTTGCTCCATGGTTCTGTTTGTTTTAACATTATCAGAAAGTAGTGAACTGTTAACAGGGAATCTATCCGATCTCTTCATGAGGAAAGCATTTATCTTCTTTTTCGATGGAGATAAATCATCAACGTCATAAAACTGACTATAAATGCGTAGGTAGTTTTGGCTTTCTCCACCATTACCGGTTTCAAAAACTTCAGAGAATTTGAATTCCCACACAAGTTTTTCGCTCTCATCGAAACATCATACTTTCATTACAAGCTGGGTAGCAATTGTAAGGATGTGCCACATATTAATATCTCTTTATTTTGTTTTTATTTTTTATTTTTTCAATGTGGTTTGATGGACTAGCTACGTCCACGGAAATAAATCAGGTGGGCCCACCCGAAGGGGCCTCACACCTTAGGCACACTTCATGCCTAACCCCAATAGCGTCAATGAGAATTGAACCTGTGACCTCTTTACCGAGAAGCCTAGCAACAGGTGCTCAACCAATTAATATCTCTTTATTATATAGTACATTGTTATATTTTTTTTTATGGGTGTAAGGCTGGTATTAGTGTGACACAGAGTTGAGGGATTCATTCCCATTATACTATTAGGTGCCCCATAACAGTGAGCTATCGTGAAATATCTGTAACCCTGGATGTGATCTGAATTAGTGGCCTTCTTTACAACATTTAATTTCATATCAAACAAATCGTTTCTCTTACAACATGTCTTCATATCAAACCAATCAAGAATAAGCCACACAGTGGAGACTATGGTTTTTTTTTTAATTATATATATTTTAAAGTTATTCTTGGTTCAATGGAGATGAAGTTGGCTTTGGTTTCATGGATTGCTTCTCGACATAAGGGTTAAGGGTTCTTGTGAGGACATGCCAAAAAAAAATTGAGCGCCGCAAGGCGATTGACGTCCAGGAAACTTGTTTACCTAGAATGGAAACCACTCGTGTGCATGGAGGGTCATGTTTTTAAAACTGCTTTCTTACATTGTCTTGTTGACGTTTAAAATCAAATCTTTGCAAGTTCGGAGTTTTAGGAATAAGAGGGGTCACGATGATGTGGCATAATAATGAGAAAACAATTAAAATAAAATAGATATATATATAGTACGGAAAAATTATAATTATCATATTATCGTACAATTAGAAATCATTGAATCAGAAGATCATTGAGCAGGGCCCTTGGTTTTGGGGGAGAGCAGGGCTCTTCTTAACCCCCTGGTTTCTTGATTTTGATGCCAACTCTATGGTGGTAACCAAAATGTCGGTTTGGGTACGGCTGCCCAATCTGCCGCTTCCTCTCTGGCATCATTTAGTCCTGGAAGAAATTGGCAATCTGCTTGGAAAGTTCATTAAAAGTGATACGGATCGAAATGAGCAGGGGCTTTTTACTTATGCACGAATCTGTGTGGAGATCGACCTTAGCAAGGGTCTTCCTGATCGAGTCCAGCTGATATTTGAGAAGCACAAATAGATTCAGGCACTGGACTATGAAAATAGTGCCTTTAGATGTAGATTTTGCCATCTAACAGGACATTTACAAGACTCGTGCCCACTTGCAAAAAGGTTTCCTAAAAAGAAACAGGGGACGAAGACAAAGGGGAAAACATGGTAGGCAAAATATGCTCCCTCTACTGATGAGGATTCGGAGGGTGAGGACAATGAACTAGAAGTACAAAAAGCGGAGGAGGCCAATGAGGAAATAGGGCATAAAGCTGAAACTGTGATGGCACATCCCTTAGATTCCGAAAATGCTGGAAAGGAAATACACACGGAAAACACGCAATTAACGAATACATCCTTAACCGGGTCAAAGCATGCACATGAATCAGAAAATTCAGATTCCGATTTATAAAGACAAAACCCCAGCACAACCTTCACTGGAGCAAGTGAGTAAAGAGCTGATTATAGCTACACCTCAGCAGGGGGATTGGACAGAAGTGAAATCAAAGAAGAAAGGAAAGAAAGGGAAACTAGAGGATTATTATAAAATCCCAAACTCCTAGAAAATTTATGTAATATCTTTGTTTTTATTTTTATTTTCTTGCAGACCTTTGGTCTTGTTCCTGCTGTGCATATGCACCTACAGAATGTAATTTTGTATCGCTTCGGCTTGAAATAAAATTACGTTTTTTTTTCTTGGAAAAAAAAATTAGAAATTGTTAAAAATGTGACTTCATGGTGAAACAAAAATTCTGAATCTTGCATGTTTACACCTATCCAAACAAAGAATATCCTCAGGTTATTCAAAGATGGATCATGTCTCTGTAGCTTTTGAACACTAGCACAGTGGTTTACATCTCATCAACCGCACATGCTATTCAAAGAGGTATCATGTCTCGTTAGCTTTTGAACAATAGCGCGGTGGTTTACATCTCATCAACAACTCAAAGTATCTATGGAAAACACATTGAATTACAAAAAATACGTTGATGATGTAGGCGTGATCAAGGGATTGCACGCAATTCAGAGTTACGCAATGTAAACAAACACACATAACACATTCTTGCCAAGAAGTATGGCTTTTCAATTAAAGGAAAGAAATCCATATACAAAGAGAGGTTACTATAGACAAGTCAGAATGGACATCAACTGCTTATGAGAATGGACATCGACTGCTTACAACATACATATACGCAAGAGGGAATGTTATGTCCTTAATGTTCTCACTCACTAATTTACTCTCTCCAACACACGTACGTTTCTCTCATACCATAGTTATTCCACATAAGCAGAATGGACATCGATTGCTTACAACATACATATACGCAAGAGGGAATGTTACGTCCTTAATGCTCTCACTCACTAATTTACTCTCTCCAACACATGTAGGTTTCTCTCATACCATAGTTATTCCACACTCTCTAACCTTTTCCATGTCCAAGAGTATTCTTCACTTTCTTCCCCAAAAACTTTCGTTTTCCTAATCATTCGCTAGTATTTATAGCTTCACTTCCTTACACCATCCTCGACTTCACATTTTAGGAGTTATCTTACCCTTAGGCACCGCCATGGATGCGTTGAATAAACCATGTGTTTCTCCTCAATAAGATTCACTACGTGGTGTCCTTCAACAACCACCACAATTTCTCTGCAACTACTCCAAGTACCCAAGAGCTCTGCTCCTTGGGATTCTAGATGTTCATTTAGTTGGTAAGTTGCCGGAGTCACTCTGCGCTCGTGACTCCCTTTTGGTATGGTCTCGGTCGATATGTCCCTTCGACCATTTGTGATATGTTGTCGTCGGTCGTTGACTGTTTCAAGCCTTGGAATTCTCATGTTCCCTTTTTCATCTCTCGTTGATCGATGTTGTCACAAAAATAGGATCGCAAAGCAATAAAAATAAAGAAGATGCAAATATTATACACATAAACGGATAACAAGAGAGACACGAATATAATGTGGTTCAACTGAGATGGGCTACGTACACATAGAAATTTCTAGTCCCTTTTTATCATACTGTCTAACAAAATGAAGGGATACAACCTAGAGCACACCCACTGCACTTCATCTTCACTCTCTCATAATCTCTCTCACACAATCACAAAGATCGTTTTACAATTCTACAATACAATATGAAACCGTGTTACAATGCTCTCCGTTTATAAGGGAATTATCATGGGAAAATACCATGGGTCACCCAATACCTAGACCTTGGGGGGGACGATGTACTCCGCACCCCCTGTTGGCATAAGTGTATAGTAAAACTAGGGTACAAACACGGCTGAACAATAACATCTCTGAATCAGGATGATCAGGCTCCACAACCAATAATATCCCATTTGGATACTGATCACAACAACTCCACCGCTTCTACACTTACTGGACTATGCCCAAACCTTGTACCTGACAAATTTCTCATCTTCACCTTCACACTTGAATGCCAAAAATAACTGAGCATGAACTGAGTCTGTCTTTGTTTTAGTACCTTTATCAATATGTCTGCAAGATTATGGCTAGCATTTATCTTTTCCAACTTTAACAGTTCGTCTTCCAAAACAAATCTTATGAAATGGTACTTGAGTTGTATATGTTTAGTCTTAGAATGGAAGGTTGAGTTCTTTGCAAGATGAATGGCACTCTCGTTGTCACTGTACAACCTACTATTCCCCTTCTTCTTACCAAATTCTTCTATGAACCTCTGCAACCAAATCATCTCTTTACTAGCCTTTGTAGCAGCAACATATTGTTCTTCCATTGTTGAAAGTGAAACAACCTTTTGTAGTTTCAAAATCCAACTTACTGTTGTTCCACCTACAATAAAAAATACCTTGTAGTGCTCCTCCTACTGCATTTATCACTTGCCATATTCGTGTCAACACATCATTGCAGAACAATGTTTGAACCTCCAAAACATAATGCATGAGAAGTGGTACCTCTCAAATACCTAAGAATCCATTTTACTTCCATCCAGTGCTCTTTACCTCAATTGTTCATATACCTACTCACAATTCTCATTACATGTGCAATATCTGGTCTTGTACATACCATGGCATATATCAAGTTGTTAACTGTGGATGAATATGGAACCTTGGAAATGTATTGTATCTCTTCATGTGTCTTGGGTTGACACATCTCCTTACTTAGTTTGAAATGTATGGACAAAAGTGTACTAAATAGTTTTCCAATCTACATTCTAAAACTCTCCAACACCTTTTCTATGTACTCACTTTGAGACAATGTCAATCTATAATTTTTCATGTCTTTTGTTATATTCATACCAAAGATTTTCTTTGCAGCACCCAAATCCTTCATCGCAAATGATTTAGCTCGTTTCATTTCGAGTACATTTATATCCTACTTGTTAGACCCTGCAACAAGCATGTCATCCACATACAATAACAAGATAATATATCTTCCATTATCTAGCCTCTTGAAATAAACATAGTGGTCAGAATGACATCTACTATAACTTTGTTCTATCATAAACTTATCAAATTTCAAATATCACCGCCTTGGATCTTGTTTCAAGCCATACAAGCTTTTCTTCAACCTTCAAAAAATATTCTCATTCCCTTTGACCTCATGCCCTTGTGGTTGCTTCATATAAATCTCTTCCTCCAACTATCCATGGAAAAATGCCATTTTTACATCTAACTATTCAAGATGCAAATCTTCTACTGCCACTAGGCTTAAAATAGTCCTAATTGAAGTCATTTTAACAACATGAGAAAATATTTCATCAAATATATACCTTTCTTTTGTGCAAACCCCTTTACCACAAGTCTAGTATTATACCGCTTATTTCCTCCTTCTTCTTCCTTCAACATGTAAACCCATTTATTCTATATTGCTCTTTTACCTGTAGGAAACTCAACAAAATCCGAAGTATGGTTTCTTACGAATCGGAGTACATCTCCTCATTTATGCCTTGCTCCGACTTATTTCTAGTTTCCACCCACATTGCATTTTCATAACATTTTGGATCACCTGAATAAGTCATCAGTAAATAATATAGTGAAGGAGAGAATCATTCAGGGGGTCTACTTAACCTGGTATATTTTCTTACACTTGCAGGAGTTTGAGGTACTTGTTGTTGTTCTTCATTTTTTGGTACCTTTCGAACTTCATTTTCGTTGATTTCATCAAGCACCGTGTACTTTATGTTTTCCTTTACCTCTTTCTTTCCTTGCAACAAATCTTTGTGCGTAACCTTTTCATTGAATACTACAACTCTACTTCTAAATATTTTTTTATTTTCATAATCACATAAGCGATAACAAAAATCATTAACCCTCTATCCAATAGATGTGCATTTCTTGGATTTAGCCTCAAGATTTCTTATCTTTTCTTTATCTATATGGACAAATGCTTCACAACCAAAAGTTCTCATCAATGAGTATTTTACCTTTTTACTTCTTCATGCCTCTTCTAGAATTCCACCAACCAAAGCACTTGAAGGCCCTCTATTTATTGAATAAATAGCAGTATTTACAACATCAACCCAAAACTATAAGGAAAACCATGCATGCAATCTCATACACCTTGCACAATGCATGATCATCATAGTCATCCTTTTTTACACACCATTTTCTTGTGTTGTTCCTATGACTATCTTCTCTCTACGAATCCTATGGTATGAACAATAATTATCAAACTAGGGGTTTCAAGCATGAAATCCTAATCTCTAGTAGCCGCAGTTGTATAAGTGTTTCAGATGCACAAAGACTTCTTTCAGGGTGGCTCTGATACCATGTTAGGATTTCAATGGTTAAACAATATCTAAGAACATTTAGCGTCATAACATCATAACCATATAAAAAAAGAATAACTGAAAGAAAGACAAGAACAACCACACAAAATAACAAAGAGATTTATCCTGGGAAACCCTCATGGGGGAGAAAACCCAGCAAAACTTACTCGATATAGAAGTCAACCAAGTATAGTGTAATACCCAAAGAATAAGACTTATAAGACCCCAAGAATAATACTATATTTCTTCCTCTCTCCTAGATGGACTACTCCTTCTCTATCTAGCGCAACTGCTTGAGTGTTCTGCTTGTCCAATTAAGGGAGGTGTCTCTCCTATTTATATTGAACAGATGAGAGGCCTAATAACCCAATTGGTCTGAATTCTCCTTGTTGCCAGAGCCAACTTGGCTTGGAAGACTAAAAAATACATTTTAATAATACATTTGTGGGTACTAGTGACTTGACTTAGAATAGAGGTTTCATCTCAATACTTTATATGACCAATTAGATCAATGAAATCCCTCATCGCAGGAACAACATCCCGAGAATGGGTAACAACAATAATAATACAAAATAGAATATCTTTCACAGTTACATTTCTTTAACAGTTTGGAGGGGGAATCTTTTCTAGAAAGGAAGCCTCTAGAGAAGGAGAATCATTCCAATTTTTTTGTATGTTACCAAAAGGAAAAGAGGAAACTTCCCTTTGATTGGCTCAAATATTATCCTTCCTATTTTATAATTCTATGCGAGAATCATTATTAGAGGGACTACAATAGAATCCAAACCCAATCATTTATTTGTCTTATTTTAATCATATAATGCTCTACGTTAGTAAGAATTAAAGGGATGGAAAAATATCCAACCCCAGTCTTTGGATTGTTGATTATAATATATATAATTCTATGCATGAATAGAGGTAGAGGGACAAAAATAGAGCCAAGCCCTAGTCATTTGAAAGTTTGACTTATAATATAAATAATGCTCTGTGTGAACAGAGTAGACGGACGACAATAGATCCAAAACCCAATCATCACATTGTTGACTTATAATCATATATCGAGCTATGTGTAGAGGGGTGACATTGAACACAAGTCTAAGTCTTTGCATTGTTGAATTATAATTGTATATATATTGCTCTGTCTGAATAGAGGCAGAGGGACGACATTGAAGCCAAGTCTCGGTCATCACATTGTCGAGTTATAATTATATATTTCTATGTGTATAGGGATGACATTGAAGACAAGTCCTATTCATCAAATTTTTTACTTATAATTAAACATTGCTCGGTGTAAAGTGATGCCATTAAATCCAAGTCCTAGTCGTTGAACTGTTGAATTGTAATTATATATTGCTCTGTGTTAACAAAATTGGAGGGAGGGAATTTAATTCAACTACCATTCATTGCATTGTTGACTTATAATTATATATACATATTCAGAGGGAAAACCAAATGGAGACAAGCCCTAGTATTTTGAATGCTTGATTATGTTTAATGTATAACATCAAGAGTGATTCTCCAGACTAGTGTTGTATCAAGTCAAGACTTGTAATTCATACGAATTCCTACATATATATCATCATGTTTTTAGGTGGGATGCTAGTATTGTAGACTTATGAGTAATATCAAGTCAATTATTCTCATAGACAATCCCCTATGAGATGGACCTCCAATTATAGAAATGGCTTATGAGTAATATCAAGTTAAACTTGTTAGTAATATCAAGTCCTACCTGTATCCTCATATGTTGTGGTGGCATGCTTTACCTAGTAAAGTGGTTATACTATGTGATGTATTACTAATCATGGTCATATGAGATGTGTATTTTGAGAGTACATATTCAGGAGTCATTCCCATGAGAATTGTGCTGTATCAATTCTGGAATCTATGTTGTATTAGGTTCATATCTTCTCCATGGAACTTATGTTTAATTAAGTTCACTAATATATCTTGTATTAAGTTAAAGATCTTATTCTATACTAAGCTAGGAATTAATGTTGTATTGAGCCCTATTCAGGAGAGATGCTTGTACTAGGATCTTATGTTGTATTAAGATCATGACCTTGTGTTGTATTAAGGTTGGAGACTTGTGCTGTATCAAGTCCGAAACTTATGTTGTATTAATTCTTGAGGATATACTATGTGATGTATGGCTTGTCATGGTCAATAGGTGCTAGAAGTATCCTTTATGGATTAAATATCCCTAGAGTGATTTAATTTAGCATAAGATTATATGAACTGGGGTAATACATATGATCATAGGTTTAGAATGTTGATGGTTGAGCAATAATGGAGATTCTTGAACTTTAAAAAATTTGATAAACAAATACAGTGCATGTAGATATCATAAAGAACTGAAGCACATAAAGTATTCAATCCATAAGACACATGATGTATCGTGGGAAAACCCTTTGTTTCATGGAAATTATTCAGTCTATGCGGACAAAGGCTATTTCCCTAGTCCAAATGATGTATATCTAGAACAAATCAGAACACTTATACAATAACCCCCTAGTATATCAAAGGACCTAGATATTAAGCTCTCATTCCTTACTCGAAGGTCATCCTTGTCTCTTGAACATTCTTTACCATCCAACTTGTGTAGAAGAGCATACCTGCAACAAACACACAAGAACGAGAAAATAAGGTGAAAGAAACAAGATAATATGGATAATCCTATGTTAATGATCAAGGAGAGAAACAATAGACAATATAACATGATACATACAATATCAATGGGAAAGGGAGAAAATATTTGTATTAAATTGAATAGGAAATCAAGTGGGTTCTACCATAAAACTATCAAATGGATAGACTTCAATACAGATAGGTTGAATGCATGTCCCCCAAGCTTCATTTTGTCTTCATACTCTTTTTTCTTCACCAAACTTAAAACTCTAGGCTACTACTAAGAAAAGGTTCACTAGAGACCAACGAAGAAAGATGATCTAATGGGAGATGAAATGAAGATTCAAGTCCTAAAAATAATGGAAGACTTGCCTCAAACAGATGACCTATTTCATTTTTATACAAGCTTGAAACAGTAAAGAACTATGCTTGAAGGATGGTTTCATTTTTGCACAAGCTTGAAACCAAAGGTAAACTTTGGTTGAGAGAGCCTATTTCATTTTTTAACAAACTTGACATAGAAAATGAACTATTCTCACAAGTGATTTGATTTTTACATAAGATTAAAACCAAAAGATAAACTATGTTTGGGATTGGTTTTATTTTTTCATAAGCTTGAAACCAGAAGATAAACTATGCTTAATAAATGCTATATATATATAACACTATATTTAATAGTGCATTACCATCCATATGTATCTCACACATCACTTAATATATATATATATATATATATATATATATATATATATATATAAATAAATAAATAAAGTGCACTGTAAAATAAATAAAATACTATAAATTTATTTTTCTATAACATTATTATTCTAAATATAATAATATATAGCACATCACAAATATATAAATAGAAAAGAAAAGTGTTTTTTTCGAAACATAGCAATGCGTCAATTCTTATTAATAATTCTTCATACAATTTAAAAGTAAATAATTTATGGATGTTATTTATCACTTTTTCATATGATAAATATATGAAAAATAATTTAAGTTTTATAAATTAAAATCTATTATATTACTGAATAAAAATATTTTACTTAAAATTATAAAAAGTAATTAATTAAGAAAATTTTTAGTAATTATAAAAATAATTTAATTAAAATTATAAAAAATAATTAATTAATATATTAAAATTAAAATAAAAATAAAAAAATAAAAAATCAATAAACCATTAAATATTTTTAAAATCTTCTAACAATACTCTATATAAAAGAATTAGTTTTACACAAATTTCAATATCCAAATACATTGTCATATGTTACTCAATGAATTTCTTAACAAATAACAAAACATTTAATTTCATAAAATTTTAAGGAGTATTGATTATGTATGAGTGATATACAAAATTTTGGTTTGGTTATCAAGTGAAATTTGTCTTCCATTGGAACCTGGAACTTGAATGAAAGTATTTATCTTATATAATATTATTATACACAACCATTAAGTAGAAAGTTATTATAGTATTTGTCTTATTTAATATTATTGTACAATATCTTTATATCTTTATTTATAAAAATAGTTATTATAATCTTTGTTTATAGAGTTATATTTTATATTAAACGTTTTTTTATTAAATTAAAATATAAATAGTTTTTTTTAGCTATCACGAAAATGAATGTGAAAAAGAAAGGAAAAAAATTTGTAAGATACTAAGACATAAAAGTCCTAGTAAAAAGAAGAAGAAAACAATATTATAAATTTTCCAATTTTTTAGAGTATTTAGCTCTTATGATCATGCCTAATAATAAAAAAACTAACTCAAAGTTAGTGAGAAATAACATTTTCTAACCTTTAAAAATAAATAATAAAAAATAGACCATTAAAAATTCAAACCTCCGTGAGGGTACATTAAAAATGAATTTTATTCATGATATAAGATTACATAAATGTAAAAGAGAATCTTGTGGCTTGCTTAGCATTGCATTTATATATGAAACAAATATATGAATCATAATAACTTTAGAAAACAAAATGATGAAAGATGCATTAAATCACATTGAAAATGAAGCCTAAATACTCATGAATAACCTAAAAATCTAAAGGAATGACTTAAACTAAATACACTCATGAAGAAATGACTTAAAATCCAAAAGAATGATTTAAATTAGATATATAATAACTAAAATCCAAAGGAATGGTTTAAATTAGATATATAATAACTAATCTAAGCTATGCCTAAATATATGAATCATAATAACTCTAGAAAACAAAATGATAAAAAATGCATTAAATCACATTGAAAATGAAGCCTAAATACTAAGAAATAACCTAAAAATGTAAAGGAATAACTTAAACTAAATATGAATAAATGACTTAAAATCCAAAAGAATGATTTAAATTAGATATATAATAACTAAAATCCAAAGGAATGATTTAAATTAGATATATAATAACTAATATAAGCTAGGTTTTTAATCATTATTGGAGTAACAACTTATAGATAAAGCAAGTAAAAAATTAACAAACTTAAAAGAAAATTGAACCTACAACTTTACCCACTGATTTTTTGATAGAGAATAAAACCCACAACCTCATTCATTGACTTTGATTGAAGGAATCTTACCAGACTCATCATTATTGTAATAATAACTTATAGGTTAAGAAAATCAAAACCTAATAAACTTAAAAGGAAAATAGACCCAATAATAGACTTAATAATAGACTTAAAAGAGAATTAGACTGAATTTTAAGCCACCTACTATTAGGTAAACTTATCCTCAAACGTATCCTCTGTTTGGTCGTTCTCTGATTCATATTCCTCATCCAGTGACTTTGCTAGAGAATCAAACCACAACCTCATTCATTGACTTTGATTGATAGATGGGATCTTACGAGTTAGACTCATCATTACTGAAATAAATGAACTTCTAGGTAAAGCAAATCAAAACCTAATAAACATTAAAGAAAATAGAACCCACAACATCATCGAATGACTTTGACAGAGAATCAAACCCACAACCTTATCCACTGACTCAATCATCCATTGACGTTGATCGAGGGATCTTACGAGTTGCACTAACCATCAAAGCTCAAGGGTCAAAGCTAAACTACAGAGATATATATAGCATATGCATCTTTTAAAGTACATCGTTCAAGTCAAAGCTTTTCAAAGAGTTGAATAGTATGCTAATCTTATTATCGCATGCAAAGAACGAAATTTTTTATCATTTTGCTAGTGTACTCACAAGAGATGTAAATAGAAGAATTCACCACACCAACACAGATGCCCATATGATCAGGCTCAAACGAAGCAAGATTAATAAATATATGTTAATAGGGTAAGGCCATAGCCATACTATATATTACTCAGTATGGCATTCGTCTATAGATAATCTCATCTGAGGTCTGTCATGAGAAGCACCGCAAGAAATGTAGCCAAGGAGAGCTTGCCAAATCCCCCTGTATATCATGAAGTGGATGTTTTTTCTCCTTCAGATTATCAGTGGATCATGGCAAGTCATCCTTGGCTCCATCAATTGCTGTGGCCCTCCATGCAAGATCACAATTGATTCCTTTATGCATAACATGGCCGCTAGGGTTGGCCCCAGAATCTCTTCTGCACAGCTTGCAGAATCGCAATAGAATTGTAGTATCAAGCATTGGCAGTGCTAAATTGGGAAATTAAATGATCAGAAAGGAGAGCAAAGAAAGCGAGCGTTATACACAGGGAAAATGAAACATGGACACAACCTTTCGAAATGAATTGCAGAATAAATAGAGTGGTTCTCCGGCATTGTAAAGATTGAGAAAAAAAATACACAGATGAAAGGTGGCTACGTCACGAGACGATGTAGCCACCGCTTGTTTGATTGATGGGCACGAGAGGTTTTGAGTACACGAATCCCTTCTCGCCACCGCCCCATGTTATCATCCGTATACCATCGATATCGCAGTGGTCGCTTATTCGATTCGTCTCTCTGAGTAGACTGTTCTGATCTTTTGCTTTTCTGACCCACCGACGTTAACCCTTCATGCATGTGGCCGGGTGTCCTATAACATGAGATGAACGAGTCAGGGACATCCTTTATTGACTTCAATGCCTTTGCAGAGTTATTTTTCCTATCATTCATATTTTTTATTAGAATCGATGATGTCTGTTGTGCCCATATAAATATGAATTGTGATAAATTATTTTTACCATGTATTGTAAAATATGTTTAAATACACTTTTCAAGATATGTAAATAATATGTCCAAATCAATAAAAATATGTAGTTTAAATGTCGAAATCAATAAAATGCTGTGTGGGGTAGGTGTTCCATTATATGTTTAAATAGCTAAAAATTATATATAAATAAAAATAAAAATTTAAGGTTATTCTCACGAGGGGAATAAGGGTTATGATTTTTTTGAGAAAGAGAAAAATACATTAAAAAAAATGTATTTTATGTTTTTTAATTTTTGTTGTTTTATAATATATTTTGTTTTGCTTTTATTTGCATTTCATCCTATTATTGAATGCATGTGGCTGTTTGATGGGAGGTTTGATTGTTGGATGGGAGGTCTATTTTGCATAGAGTTATATAATTATTATGGAATAGTGTAAGAGATCCAATCTTCATGAAAATCTATTTATATTTTGGGTGTTAGATGGGAGGTCTATTTTGTATGGAGTTATGTAATGGTATATACTTATTATGGAAAAGTGGAGTTGTGTAATGGTATATAATTATTATGAAAAAGTGTAAGAGACCTCATCCTTATGAAAATTTATTTATGTTTTATATTATTGTACATTCATTTTTAAAAATTTATAGTTTTGAAAAGTGTAACCTTAAATTAGTTAGTGATGGGTGGTAATAATGGAGTACACATGCTTGGTTGTTTAAGAAATATCTCTTTCAGTTATTAATTATAGATCATTGGGAGCGTTTGAGGCAAAAGTGTTTTCTAGCCAATGAGACTCTCATGGTTGTTTGATGGCTACATCGTTACTTGGAGTGCTTACTACATATAAGTATAATTAATTTCATTAGACAATGAAGAGTGTAAAATTTACCAATTAGGTGATCCACATTCAATTTTTTGGTTTTTTGTCCAATGTTTTCCTCGAATGTTTGCTTGAAAAGTAGGGGTCTAGCTAATGATGAGAACATGATAATTAGTGAAACTCTTTTCCTTTAGAATACTAGGTCTCCTTACATTTTTGGATATAAATTTTTAACTGTATCTAAGAGAATATCTATATATTCTTTAACTCATACATTTTTTTTCAAACAAAAAGAAAAAAACCCTTAACTTGATATTAAGACATAATCAAAGTTAATATACCGATGCGTGATGACTCAACATATTTCATGAATCTATCTCATCAAAATAGAAAAATAAACCATTTAAGTCGACTTGACCACCCCAAAAGAGAGATTAAATTACAAACTTTTAGTACCAACCCAGCAAGGTTGAGGAGGAATCAGAAAGGCACTATTGTCGTTAGCAATCTTAAGAAGATACTTTCCCCAACAAAGGTGTTATAAGTCTAATGCATCATAATAGAGATCAATTTTATCATATCAAAGTCATATAAATATTCATAAAGAAGAAGGTCTTTATAACTATTTAACGCTTTCTTTGAGATATCACCCGCTAAAGAATTCAACTCCCTATAAATGTGAGAAAAATGTAGCCTTTTGAAACTATTAATATCATGCTACACTAGTGATATAGAATGGATATCTCTAGAGAGGAAATGTCTTTGGCGCAATTAACAATGATCCTAGAATAAAAAAGAACCTGAATTTCCTAGGTATTTTCCCGCTAGCAAAGGTTAACAATCCCCAAAGAGCTAATTGTTCAACATTGTTGTTAGTCCCGACACCGAAATTTATCCTTTGCATAAAAATATGATTTGGGTTTAATTGTAGAACCATGCCCCTTGTTGCCACTTAATATGCACCTCGAGTAATGTGGCAGAAATATTCGAGCCATTAGGTGCATCCTTGGAGGCAAGTTACAAGTTGATATACTATCACTCAACATTCAACTCCTCCGTCTAGGTCAAATCCTAGTGAAGCCAAGGAGGGCGGTCCCGAAAAAAATAAAGTAATGGTTCTAAGATAAGTTACGAAGTTGAAATAGTTCTAGGAGTCTAAAATGAAATACTGAAACAAGTGCATCACATATGAATTAAACCCATGGTATGTAAATGGTAAACCGATCACGACATTGAATTCACTTGAGAAAAATATAATTTAATTAGACCATTGCCAAAAAGGGTAAAGGGTGTCTACTGAAAGAGAATGTTTTGCAATGATTCTTTGTCAATTTTAATTTTTATGGATGAGTGGATTATGGAAAGACAGATTCTAATATAGTCTTGGGTAGATGGAATATTTCCAAATTAATAATGTGTGGTTCCACAAGGGAAAATGAATACATTGGATTCGTGGGGTATGTCCAACACTAACACCAAACAAGGGTGTAGCCTTACAGACCCCATGGTCACTACCTAGTTGTTCCCCTTTCTTTGTGAAATTTTCCCACAAAAGACAAGGCAAGATGTTGGATTTCCGTCCTTTTAAAAAACTGATTTTTATAATTGGATGTTGGGCAATTGCATGAAGATGATACCCAAAAGTGTTGCAATAGGAGTATGTGAGCACTAAAAATTAGAAACACGTGCACACCCCTAAGACCGCGTGGATTCTACGGTTTGGAAAATCGTAAACTGCCACTTAAGAACCCATGTAGATAGTAAAGTGCACATGTGTTAGGAGTGTGGATGCATTAAAAAGTGTGCACATGCTCCTAAGGACGTGTGCATGCCTTTAAGAATGTGCATGCACTTTTAAGAATGCACACACGCTTTTATTACATAAATGAACAAAATTAGTATTATGGTGATAACGTTTGATCATGAAATAAGATTTTTATGATCCTTATACCGTTGGAAATGTATTTCCAAGATGAACAAATTTGTAGATACATGTTTTTCATGATACATCACAATTTGTTTTCCATTTTTAAATAACTAAATCTATGATTATGTTGTCATTTTCCTCTCTCGAGCATAGTTAAGGGAGGGAGCGATATTGAGAGAGAGAGAGAGAGAGAGAGAGAGAGAGAGAGAGAGAGAGAGAGAGAGAGAGAGAGAGAGAGGGTGAGAGAGAGAGAGAGAGAGAGAGAGAGAGAGAGAGAGAGAGAGAGAGAGAGAGAGAGAGAGAGAGAGAGATGGTGTGAGAGACTGGAGGAGGGTGGAAGATAGTGATATGAAGAGAGAAACATAAAGGGAGGGATGGTAGGAGTGAGGTAGTAAAGAAAGTATGGTGACAAATAAATCAAGGGAGGGAAGGAGATGAATGGAGTAAAGCTTGGAGAGAGATAAAGAGATGTAGAGAGAGGGGAGTGGAGAAGAGGGGGGGGGAGTTAGGTAGTGAAAGATATCAGATGATGAGCATAGAGAGATAGAGAGATAGAGAGACGGGTAGAGATGAAAAGAGAGAACGAGGGAGGTAAAGAAGGACCAAGGTAAAGGTACAAAAGAGATAGATGCAAGGAGCGAGGTAGGGAGAAAGGGAGCATGAGGGAGAGAATGTGAAAAATAGAGAAGGGGGGGAGAATAGTGAAGGAGGAAAGGAGAAAGGGAGCGTAGAAGACATAGTGAAATATGGAGGGAGTGACAAGCATGAAGAGAGATAGAGAGAGAGGGGGGGAGAAAGAGAGTGAGAGGGAGAGAGAGAGAGGATTTTGGAAGGGAGAGTTAGGTATGGAGGGATTTAGAGGGATAGGTAATGAGATGGTTGGAGATTAAGAGGGATGGAGAGAGGGAGGGGAGGGGGATGGAGGGAAAATGTGTGTGTGTGTTTGCAAACGAGAGAGAGAGAGAGAGAGGGGGGGGGGGGGGGGGGAGAGAGGGGGGGGGGGTAGGGGGGGGGGGGGGGGGGGGGGGATGAAAGGTGGGTGAGTTTAAGAGAAAGGGAGGGAGGAAGAGAGAGGGATCGAAAGAGAGGGAGAGAGTGGGAGGGATGGATGAAGGAAAGGAGAGAGAGAGAGAGAGAGAGAGAGAGAGAGAGAGAGAGAGAGAGAGAGATTGAAGGTTAGGGTGAGAGATAGAGATTATGTATAAGGGGTTTAGAGAGAGAGAAAGAGAGCGATTGGGGGTTAGAGGTTGAGAGAAAGAGAGAGACAGAGAGAGAGATTAGGGTTAGGGGTTTAGAGAGAAATACATTTGTGGTTAAGGGGTTATAGAGAGAGA
>LPNX010712325.1:253583-347402 GCA_001517045.1 Pseudotsuga menziesii | reverse complement strand
TATATATAAAGAGAGAGAGAGAGAGAGAGAGAGAGAGATGTTGGGGGTTAGAGGTTTAGAGAAAGAGAGATTGGGTTTTAGGGGTTTAGAGAGAGAGAGAGAGAGATATTGGAGGTTAGGAATATATATATATATATATATATATATATATCCCCATCTCTCTCTCTAAACCCTTAACTCCAAATCTCTCTCTCTCTAAATCCCTAACCCTCAATATCTCTCGATCGATATATCAAAACAACTTACCCATAATCTCTCTCTCTCTTTAAACCCCTAATCCCCAACCTCTCACTTTCTCTATAAACCACTAACCTCGACCATATATCTCTCTCTTTATTTAAACTGATAACACCATATTTCTCTCTCTCTAACCACTAAGCCCCAATCTCTATCTATCTCTCTCTAAACCCCTAACCACCAATATATGTCTCTCGTGTTAGTTTTTCTAAGTTAATTTACTTCAGATATTTATCTGAAAGAATCGAAAGCACAACAATACATCAAAGATAGATAAGACACATATATTTTCATTGGGGAAACCATAAAGAAGAAAACCCCACAAACTTTCTCAGAATAGTAGGTCATCACAAAGACAAGATGACACGATAGAATAACACAATAGCAATGTGTATGCAGGAGCTCTCTTTCCCTCCTCTTCCTCTCTCTCCTAAGTAACATATGAGAGACCAAGTGAGCGTGTGACAAATGAGGAGGGCGCCTACCTATTTATATTCTTCTGTTGAGTTTTTTACTCAACTACTAGGCTAGCCAAGTTACCTTTGGGGTTGACCTACCTAAGAATACTCACAAATAAATTTTCCTATTTAATCGGGGGGGTATTTCCTCGACTTAAAATGCATGGTTTACCTCAGCAACCATACAAAATGATGACACTTTGAAAGGAGGACCACACATCTTCGATGGGGTACAAAAATATACAATAGTAATATACATCATAATATCTTTTGAAGTTACAATTACAACAACACTCCCTCTTAATTAGGAATTTATTCTCTCTCCACAGTCATCAACACATTTGTTCATCATCACTCAGTCATCATCATCGTTTTTGTCATTGTATTCATCTTGCTTAATTTGTTGCATCTATCTATCATAGGAAGTTTCTACAAAGACAACCCTTTTTCATGTTCGGTGAATGCCTATACCTCATCTAGGTCTTCATCATATTCATGAGCAAGCCATCGCATAGGTATAGTCCAAGACCATTATTTACATTTCCACTTTAATAAACTGCGTCTCCTACCGTCTTCTCGATGTATTAGATCATCATGTAGGTACATCCAAAGACCTTCTTTACATTGCCACTATAATAACCTATATTTCCTACCATCATCTCGTCGTATGAAAATAATCTTGTTTGTCCTGCACAAAACAAAACATAATCAAGCACATAGAGCAAAACCTAGATGTAGACCACCTACATTCTATCAACATAGGAGTAAGCCAAGATCTTGTCACATCATCAAGACAACCTGCAACTTCTACTATGTGAGAATTTCCTAGGAGCACACTCAGTTCATTAAGTCTCTACACGGTCAACGTGTTCTCTGCTAGTAAAATAGAACCACCTAGGTACACCTCACGTGCTTCATGACCTTATCATATCCAACATGGGAAAATACACACACATATATATATATATGTAAGGATTGATGACGACCGAACAACCTGCTACACTAGGGATTTTACGTTCCAGGTCAACCTCAAGGACTTATTACATCTAAACAACCTGAATCCAGGATATTTTTTGTTTAGAAAACCTTCTAGGCATATTACATCTGAGTAACCTACGTACCACGCCACGACTCTTTTACACTCGGATAACCCATGAGAATTATTACATATGAATAACCTGTGTACCATGCCAGGACTCATATTTACATTAAGATAACCCATCTAAGGACTGATTACGTCTAAGTAACCTACATATCGCGCCAGGAATTGTATTTACACTCAGACAACCTATAAGAATCATTACATCCGAGCATCTTTCTACATCGAGATCATTTTTGCTTGGACAACTTGTCTCATTTCCCATGTGAGATATCATGCATCTATGTCTTCTAATCTCTCGTTGTAATGTCCCTAAAATCCGTAAATAATTTTTTTTGTAGGCTAATAAAACTGCTAAGATATTAAGGACATCTTGTTTTTACTACATAATAAGAACTTGGATAAAGAACTAAGCCTAAGTTCTATTGTTTGTTTCCTTTTTGTGTGTTTCCTTTATGATGATGATGTTTACATGTCACTATTCTATATTTCGATGCACTAGTAGTTTATGTACATGTTTATCTAGTTTATTGATGTTGCTGATATTATTATGTTCATGTTACGTTATCTAGTTATTATTTGTTTACAATGAATAGGTTGACTCACCTCTATATGTCAAGGGATGGAGTGGCAAGATTTTCCTCTATCAACTTACTCGAAAAGCTAAGGGATCCTATGATACTGGGAGTACTTAGTTCATTGCGAACTAATGCATGTGTACCTATCTTACTACAAGCGACTTCGCCTATAAACCTAGGCTCATGAACGTCACGAAAAAGAGTCCTAGCATATACAACTAGCTAAACCTAAGCTCTAAAGGTTTTGTCAAATAAATACTAAACCTTACGCTCACAAACTTGAGCTCACCACTATAGGAAGAAAAGGGGTTTAAGCTTAAATGTAAAAATACATGTTTCTAACCTATGGTATATGATTTTAAACTACAGTATTGAGGGTTTAATGACTTGAATGGAAAGAGGATTTAAAACTATGTGCAAATAGAATACTATAGAGAGTGGGTTAATATTTTTGCAGTAAGAAGTATGATGTCGAACTATAGGAAAGGGGGTTTCGATTTGATATTTGGTGGAGTCTAGGCTATCACATTCAATGAGCCATGGGGATGGGTAGGCTCATGCGTTAACCTCAATGTTAGGGGTTTTTGCTTGTCATTTTTTTGGTACTTCATTTATGTTGAGGGAGGTTTATGCTCTAGTGTTGGAGTTGTACATATCCTGGTTGGCTTACAATGTTGGTCACAAAACTATTCTAGGTATGCCATTGTTCTCATATGATTCAACTTTTTCAGTTTCATTTGGTGTTAATGGTTCAATGCATACTTCTCATGGTTTCTTGGTCTCTTGTTGCAAGTTTGGGGGCAGCATGAGTGCTCTTCTTGAAGGGCAGAGACTTGGTCGATTGTGCAACCATCTAGATAATCCCATGTAGGAAAAGGGTCTTTACCTAATTGCTTGGTCTTTTACACGGTTGCAGGTTTTCTATGTTGTGAGGTGGTAATCAACCACCCTGTTGGGTTTCAATCGTGGGTCTAGGGAAATGATGAAAGTAATGATTAGGTTGTTATCTTTTAGGTTTGGGTTTTTGGATCCCTGCCCATTTGGGTGTTGTGTTTCCTATATGTGACTATGTAAACTTTGATGGTTCTGAAATGTATAAAAGTGATGGTAATTTTTGTTAAAATTGATTCGGCTCTAAGTTTTTATGTATGCTATGAGCTCTGTGATTTTTGTTGGATGTGTTTATAAATTATGTCAGTCTCATTGCGTTGCAATGGAACTATGATGCCATTATTTTTTTATTGTTGTTTGATTGTGGATTTTATTGTGTGTGTTTAACCCTTGCTACAATTTATTTAATTGATTCGTCATTTATATGGATGTTGCTCTGTTAATTGATTTATTTGGTTTTAAATGTAGATAAATTACCTCTTTTTATTTGATAACAAGGAAAAGCCTTTGATTCGTACAAAATTTTGTTTGTGTGGGAGAATTCCCTGTCTGTGTATTTGTTTATAAAATGGAAGAATGTTGTAGGTTGCTAAGGGAAATCCTAGCATTTTCTATATGTTAGCTATGATGATTTGGTTGTTCTAAAGGTAGTCATAAGGACTTGTCCAAAGCATTTTCTCATATAGCGTAGCCTATGTGTAGAGTTTATATTTTAATTTATTATGGTGCAGACTTATGGAACTCTGTTTAATGGATGCGATATTGATGATTTGTTAATTGTATGTTTTGTCAATGCTCTGAGTTGGGACCTCACTCGATTCAATCCTAGGTCAATCGTTGGTTGGGGTTTAATGTTTTATTTAAGTTGCGGATATTGATTTGTCACTATTTAACCTTATTATTCATATTAGAAGAGATAATCCAGAGCTTATGTGGCTCGACCTTAGATCGTGATGATTAATTGACTGTGATTATTTGTGTATCCTTTGGTTAAAGATATGTATAAGTTTTTGATAGATGAGATATGGTTTTTATGTTAAAAGTTCAATGCTCTTTTATCTGGAGTGCATGAGATTTGATTTGGTTAACTTGACATTCGATATCCTCTTATTAGTTTTGTTTGTAATATAATATAATGTTTTGTTTGTTAAATTAATCATTTACTATTTCTACATAGATAGGATATATGAAATCTATGTCTGTGTTTGCTGGCAAATGTAATATGAAAGCACGGCATTTAGCTTATGGGTTTGAGTTTTGTTTTAAGGGATTCGATCCGTGGTACAAATGTTTAGGAATATGTATTTGATTTTTTTTTAATATTTGTTTTAATGTTTGAGCATAGTTCAAGTAATGATTAGTTTAAAGAATAAAATTGAGTTTATTTATCATTAGGTTTACTTAGTTAATTTTGTTAATCTCTGGTTTATTTTAAAATAAGGTCATAGATATGTACAAGTTCTTTGTAAAAATATACCTAAGGGTTTTAGTTTCAGTAAAATGTTGACAGAGATGTGGTTATTAATTTTATGTAGAAACTAGGGTTTAGATCTAGATTAAAACTTTGACATCAACTTCTAAAAATTGGTTAAAATTATGAGAGAAATTTAACCCTAAAACCTATCTAAGAATTTAAAAGCTGATTTTTAATTTAGACAAATGAAACAACCTCAAGCACATATTCAACTCAAAAGTAAAATTTGCAGATCTTTAATCGAGAGAATAATAACTATAAGTATAACTTGTAAACCTAATTAATATAACTCAGACATGTAGAAACCTTGTTCCTGCAACTATTCATCTTGTTAACGGGTATGAACCTTGCACACTTATACACACATAATTAATAAAACCATATCTACTTCTGACCTTAGATCTAATAACCAGATAAATTTGGAACTACCACATTCCTCCCAACCATGACCCGTAACCCTTCCTGGTTCTAATCTGGATCCCCCTGAGATGGCTCTAACATGTAAGTGATATAGAACTCCTAAAGATGAGGTTGCTCTTATTTGAACTATCATGCTTTGTATTAAATGCTTGCTTTTGGAAAATGCTCTCCAAAACTATTTTTGGAATAATGATCAGATCCCCAAGCATTCTCTTGGCTTGGGTCTTTATAGAAAATATTTTAGGAAAGGGCGGTTGCTTTAAACTTCAGTTAGATCAAGAATCCATTATTTTCTTGAAAATAATATTTAATTAATTTATGTGGATTTAATAATTATTATTTTAACTTAGAAACATTTTACTAGCTCCTAATTTGAACTTTATAATGGAATATCTATTTAATCATTTTAGTTAATAATAAATGCATAGATTCTTTAATTCTTATTTTAGTTATATTTATTTCCTTATATATGTGTATATAATTATTCTTTTATTCATAACATATATAAACTTTACACGTTACCTTTAATGTTTAATTATGCATCATATAACATAGTCTCATTTATTTGATGATTCCCTTAGCTTATACTATTTCTTTTATCAAAACCTCAGGTAGGGTTGGTCAACTATGTTAGGAAGCTCTATATCCTTCTTGCATGTTGGATTACCTTGTGTATCATGATAGTTCTTCCAGCCCCTCATGAGAAATGGATTAAAAATTTGATTTAATCAACTCAAAATAAGTATGATAAAGTCCGGTGCTATTAAGAGTCGTTCTCACTCAAGACTCTTAATTTTAGTAACTCCTAGCACTATTCAAATCCCAAGCTTAACACTAAAAATTGGTAGTTACACTTGGTTCAATTCCAGAGGCTCTCGCTCAACACTAATGCTAGGATGTACCTGTATAATACACCTACGGATACAATGGCCAAGGATTCGATGCTCTGGAGCTTATGCTCAACATCAATTTAGAATGCTCCAGGGCTTATTCCCAACACTTTCAATCTTATAACTCATGTGCTCCAGAGCTTATTCTCAACATAAAATCTCATAACTCATGTGCTCTAGAGCTTATGCTCAACACAATATTTCATAAGTCATGTGCTCTCGAGCTTATCCTCAACACAAAATGTCATAACTCATGTGCTCTAGAGCTTATGCTCAACACAATATTTCATAACTCATGTGTTCCGGATCTTCCACTCAACACAAAATCTCATCACTCATGTGCTTCAAGGTTTACGCACAACACATTATAGAATTCAGCCATGCATTCAGTCTTTTGCACATTTCTTCACAATAATAATCTCAATATATGCATTAAGGTAAATCACATAATACATCCAGTACTTCATACTATGACAATAATCCTTTTCCATCATGGTCCACGCCAAACATATACAATCGTATACAATATAATAAAACATATGCATTGGCTTAATCCCAATATATCTAACTAATCAACATAACTCTTGTGGAGTGGAGCATTACACCCAATATACAAACATAAACATCAAAGTAACTCATATGCAATGGGACTCATGCCCATTATAGTTAAGGTCAAAATTCGGGATATTACATCCCTCCTCGCTTAGAACAAAATACCATCCCAGTGGTCTAGGGACTAGAAATGAAGTCATGAAATAAGACGGGGTAAGCCTCTCTCATGGTGGATTATTTCTCCCAAGTCACCTCATCGGCTCCAAAGTGCTTCCATTGCACTTTCATCTAGACTATGGTTCACTTCCTAAGCTGTACTTCTCTTTTGTATAGAATATGAAGGGGTTCAGGTACAAACTCCCATTCAGGTTCCACCTGTAGCAAGGACCAATCAATAACATGTTTAGTATCATATATATATTTCTTCAATAATGATGTGTGAAAAACACTATGAACCTTTATATGCGGGTAAAGCTAATTCATATTCCACTGGCCCTCTCTTGGCTAGTATCTCAAAGGGTTTGCAAAATCTTGCTTCCAACTTTCTGTATATTCTCAAGCTCAATGAGATTCTCTTTGCCTTTACTTTTAAGTAAACATGTTCGCCGATTTGGTAATATTTATATTTTATTTTCTTATTTGCATAAATTTTCTGGAACTCTTGAGCTTCCTTGAGATTTTGTTGTACTTTGGTGACTAACTGTTCTAGGTCCTTTAGTGAGTCTGGCCCTAACATGAACCGATCCACTAGGCTATCCCAAGTGACCAGTGCTCTACACTTCCATCCATAAAGTATCTCGAAGTGAATCATACTGGCAGAGGTTTAGCATCCATTTTTATATGCAAACTGTATGAGGTGCAGATAATCCTCCACTTTATGGGATTTTTCATAACATACATTCTAAGCATATCTTCCAAAATTTGGTTCACTCATTCAGTATTCCCGTCTGTCTGTGGGTGGTAGGAAGCATTAAAATTTAACTACATCTCTAAAACTCACACTAAATATCTCTAGAAGTTTACTAGTTAACTTCGGGTCTCGATCCGAGATGATTGCCTTGGATATCCCATGCAATCTGAATATTTATTTTAAGAATATGTCAACAATATGATCTGGATTGTAGGTTGACTTAACTGGGATAAAGTGTGATGCTTTAGACAACTTTTCAACCACTACAAAGATGGAATCATTATGCTTCTTTCTCTTTGGTAGACCCATAATAAAATCCATATTGATAACCTACCACTTCCATTCTAGAATGGGCAATGGTTGTAGTAATCCTGAAGGATGTTGGTGCTCATCTTTGACTACCTGACATTCTTAACATTTTGTGATGAATAACGCTATGTCGGCCTTTAAATTATGCCATAAAAAAGTGTTTCTTTACTTCAGGTATCATATTTTAATATCTCGGATAACCTGAGTAAGGATTCCGATGGAACTCTGTTAGGATGCTAGACCTGATGTCCCCTCCTTCCAGAACATACAATGTCTCTTTGGAGCACAATAGTCCTATCTCATCCACCTTATAATCATTTTGTTGTTCAAACAACCTATCCTTTTGACTCTTTTTTTGGACTTCAACATAGAAATGGTCAACTCCATTTTTTGTTCTGATCCTATCGTGCAAATCTGAATCGGTTTGTCTTAAAGTTACCTCATATAAAATATAAGATCGTCGGCTTAAAGAATCAATGGTTTTATTCTCCTTTCCCTTTTTATGCTTTATTCGAAGTGGTACTCGCTAAGGAATGCCAACCATATGGCTTGTCTAGCATTTAGAATGTTAGAATTTTATCATTCAAGCTAACAATATGATCTTAGGATCTTATTTGAGAGAATAAAATGCACAAAAATAAACACAAGAGACAAGAGACACAAAGAATTCTCCTCGGGGAAACCATAAAGGAGAAAACCCTGCAACTTCCTCAAAGATAGAATGAGCACCAATGACAGCAGTAAAACCCAAAAACATAAATATGATCTCCACAACGTTTTTCTCTCTCTCTCTCACTTAAGAGAGATTCTCCTCTCTCACTCATGCACCCCAATGAGTGAGCGTGTGTGTGATAAATAGAGAGACTCACTCTCTATTTATATTCTTTCATTCACTTATTGTCCACTTCAACATGTTGTCCCCACTTAACAATTAATTACTAGGGCCGACATCTCTAGGAGAGTCTAATAACTCTAGTGCCCCACAACTGTGGGGACTTTGCCCTCCGATCAATAAGGAGGGTTAACCTTGACACAATTGTGGGGACTATTGCCCTGACTTACAATGGAGGGTTAACCTCAATGACTTTACATGACTTGTTTACATTATTGAATCTCCCGATCGGAACATCAGGGCATGACATGACTCAATTACATTATAGATAGTTCCTGGAATAAACATTGGGGTACAATACACAAGATATACAAGTGAATACATTCTGAAGTTACAATTACATCAACACTCCCTCTTACCTAGGAAGGTATTCTCTTGACACAATTTATTAGCACAAGTATTCTTCTATGTATCATCAAGTCATATTTGTCTTCAATTAATATTCATCTTCAAGTCATCTTCATCATCAAGTCATCTTCATTGTCAAGTCATCTTCATCAAGTCTGGATCATCACTTGATCTAGAGCAGCACTGGATCATCACTGGATCATCATCATCATCACTGCTTCCGCTATCTCAATCAAATGGTTCTATCTCTTCATTCTTCATGTCATGGGAATTTCTACAGAGCCAGCCTTTTTTCAAAATGGTTGTAGGCCTAGCCTCCATGTAGGTCTTCTTCATCGCTTATATCTGACCCTAAGTTAGAATGGACCTCCCAACACTTACATATAATCATGCGAGGAACACATCCAACATACATGTCATAAAGGCATTCCCAGCAATCACATCTCACCATGCGAGGAACCAATCCAGTCATCCAATTCAGAAAGGCCCAACACTCACATCTGACCATGAGATGAACCAATCCAGCATTCATGCTAGAAAGGCTCTACACTTACATTTGACCATGTGAGGAATCAATACAACATACATGTCAAAAAGTCTCTCCACTTACATTCGAACATGCAAGGAACCAATCCAACCTACATGTCGAAAGGGATTTGCACTTACATTCAACCATGCAAGGAACCAATCCAACCTACATGTCGAAAGGACTCTCATCCCTAGGCCGAGGATTCCTAGTAACTGACCAGGTGCCTCCATTCTCCCAGAGAATGGCATTCAACACTTATATCTAATCATGTGGGAACACATCCCTCAATCACATCAGAATGTCCTTGCACTTATATCTGATCATGTGAGAACACATTCCATAGTCATATTAGAATGGCCCTCAGCCCTAGGTTGAGTATTCTTGGTCATTGACTAGGTGTCTCCATCCAAAGAATGGCATTCAACACTTATATTTGATCATGTAGGAACCAATCCGATTTTTAGATTAGAATGGCTCAACACTTATGTCTGACATGAGAGGAACCAATCCTCTCATCATGAGAGAATGGCTCAGCCCTTACATCTTACCATGGAAGGAACCAATCATCTCACCATGTCAAAATGGCTCACGAAATCATCACTTCCCCTTGGAAAGAACCTTGATTTGGAGAACACCAAGATTCTCCCTGAAGTACTCAAACTTCATTCTGGTCAATGGCTTGGTCAACACATCAGCTATCTATTCATCTGTCGCAACACACTAGAGCTTCACTGCTCATCTCTGCACCATATCCCTGACATAGTGATATTTGATCTCGATATGCTTCGACTTGTCATGGAACACTAGGTCCTTCGACAGCTTCGCACAAATCTGGTTTTCGCAATATATACAAGTAGCATCTAACTGGAGATCGAACAAATCATACAGTAGCTTCCTCATCCATACTTCCTCACAACTAGCTGAACAAGCTGTGACATACTCTATTTCAACTGTACTTAGTTCCACATGGGACTACTTCCTACTAAACGAAGAGATCACACTTGATCCCAAACTGAAGCAACACCCTGAAGTGCTCTTTCTATCGATGGCACTTCCTGCCCAATCTGAATCAACTTAACCTTCCAGGTTAATATTCTAATCCACCTCATACTTGAGCCCATACTCAATTGTACCCTTCAGGTACCTCACTGCATGCTTTGCAACAATCAGGTGAACATGTCTCAATGTGTTCACAGCAAAGCAAGTATCTAGTATTGCATCCGTCAGGTATATCCAGGAACAAATCATTTGATGATACATCGTGGCATCAACTGACTCTAATGAAGCAACACTCAATAGCTTTAGGTTCGATGCCATAGGTGTGGTCATGTAGTCCATCATCCTAAACCTCTTCAGGATCTCTACTGCATACTTCCCTTGTCCACACCTCCATGCCTAGAACATAGTGCATCATCCCCAAGTCCTTCATCTCAAACTCGGAAGCAAGTCTCTTTCTTGCAACTTTAATGAGTTCCTCTTTTCTGTCAAGAATAAGTCATCAACATATAACAGGATCATTATTGGTCTTCTTCCTTCAACCTTGAAGCAAAGGTTGGAATCCTCTTTACTCTCAGTAAAGCATAGAGTCATCAGTAAGTTGTCCATCCTATTGTACCATGTCGAACCTCATGATCTTTTGCAGTCACTCCCTTTAAAGTGGAGCATCATTCTCCCTCTTTCTTTCGTACTTTATGCACTAAAACATTATGTACCGGAGTGACAAGTAGCTTCCTCTGCTACTAATATTCTGTGTATCCATCTAGGATCACTAGATACCAAGATCCTCTATCTTGAACTTTTTCAAAAGTTCTTCTCACACCCATCTGTGAGCTTTTCATCCTCTATAGACTTTCATATTCAATCTTGTAGCAAAGGTTAAGATCTTCATCAATATCCTCATGTATGTGTTATCCCATGGGTGTCTTCTGAGGTCGTACAAGGCCTTCTTTCATTTGCACACATGATTCTTCCTGTCATGTGACTTCACTTCCAGTGGCTGCAAATGTATCATCATAGTCTATGCCTTCTTTTCATGAGAAGCCTCATGCTACGAATCTTGCCTTATATCCCATGATGTTTCCATCTACTGCATGATGGAACTATGAACTTCCCTTCACATATCAATACTGCATCCTAGACATCATTCTTCTTGAACTGGTCTTCCCTTTCTTCTTGGTTACTTCTTCATAGCCGGAAGGTTCTGCATCAATGACATCACTGCATTCTTCATATTATTCTTAATCTTGAACTGTCGTCACTTATTCTTTGGAACAAGTCTCATCCTTCTTTGCTTGTAGACAATTATGTATGCGATCTTTCCTACAAGTCAAATGCATTTGTATGGTTAGAAACATTTCATAATGAATATTCATAATGGAAAATTCTTATGCATAAATATGTGATCATGCAACTATTTTAGCCAATACAACATTCATCCATATCTCATAGAAAATTTCTAGATGCCTTCCATCTCTACCAGGACAACATTGATATTGTGCACTAATCCAATATGTTAGAAAAGAGATTTCATTCTAGATAAGTAGCAATGGAGAGTTGTATAGCACCATGAGCTACTTACCCATCACATGCATATTAGTAGTATACTGTCATTAATGCAAACATTCTATCATGCATAATACATTAACTGAATATAAAACAATATCATGAAATGACAATTGAATACTTATCTTTATTTGTTTCGTGGGTAGACTCCTTCTTGAGGCTCCAGCTTCATCATCTTCTTCATTCATAATAGCATCGTTTCTTATCCAAATGATAAGATGGATAATAGGTTATTCAAGAGTTTAGTTCTTCATATTCCTCATCACTTGAGGTATCTTCTTTGAATCGTGAAATATTTATCTTCAGTTGCTCCCATCTTCTTTTCTCTTATTATGAGTTGAGAATCTTCTTATGCATGCTCTTCCAGAGTCTTTCTGAAAGTAATCACTTCCTTCTGGCACACATTCCTTGAATGAATGAATCCCATGATCCTGGGAGGTTATTCAAGGTGGTTATCACAACTTCTTCATTCTCCACTTCTTCTTCTACCGCTTCAAGTTGTTCTTTGATTTGAGAGACCCTTGTAAAGTATGACTGTATGGTCTCTGCATTCTGGATCTTCACATTCTTCAACTGGTTTCTTAAGGTCATATTCTGATTTGTGTTCTTCCCTTCAAATAGCTCTGTTAAGGAATCAAACATCTCTTTCAGTGTCTTTAGGGAAGACACTTATGGTACAAGGTGATCCATGATTGAATCAACAATGATCTTCTTGGCCTTAACCAAGTTCTTCTTATGTAAGGATTTTAGCCTCATCTCCTTCTGGAACTAGAACCTCTCTACTTATGTGGGTGTCCAGTTAATTTCCTTCAAGGATTAGTGAGATCCTATACTTCCATGCTTGGTAGTTGTCAACTTCACCAAGCTTATGATCAAGCTGATGTGATAGATCACTCTGAAGTTAGAACCTCAAATGAAAATATAAAAATATTATATCTTACCGATTTGAGGTGTCCATCCTCGTTCCGGAGCTGGCTGATCTAGGGTTTGTCAGAGAAACCCTAATTTTCAAAACTTGGAATATTTTAGATATAATTGGATATAAAGATAGAACTCCTCAAGGAGAGCTCTCAAATGTACTCCTTTTCTGAAAATACTGGAGGGAAGCTCCCAGAACAGGAATCCCTAGTTTACCAATTTCTTCTACAGAAATTCCTGATATTGTTTCAGTGTTATATCTGAAATTACTAGTCCTCTATGTCTAAAACCTATTGCTGAGGTATACTATATTATCCCTATTCCAACACCATAGGTTTCATCATAAATGGCTTCACCAATTGGGACTTATGAGCGGTTTCCCAACGTGACATGTTTCAGGATTGTTCAGAATAGCGAATTTGTACGGACTTCCACATGTCACTATTTCATCTTCAAGGTCTAAAACTTCTACCAGAGAAATTAAATTCTGTGCCCTTTCTGTAACATCTTGATAAATTTCATTTGGACCTTCATATCCCAAGATATAGAAATTCTCCCCAAGTGTCCTGTTTAGAGATGAATCCTAGAAGAGGTTGGAACCCTAACTTGGAGGAATCATATCTCCTAGAATATAGATAATACGAGGCTGAAACTTGGAAAAAGTGTACATCAGGATTTTATATTCAACCTGTAAAAGTTTTGGCCCCTGAGACTTTTGCAATCCCGAGATATAGTGAATTTACCAAAACTTATCAGTTTTAGTATTTAGTTTTTTCGGCTCGGGGTCAAACTAGGGTTTGACTATCTCGGAGTCTCACCCAACCAAAAATCTTGACCCAGGTCTCTAAACTTTGATTTTGATGAGGAGAGAAATCCTATTCTAGGCTCAATAAAAAATTCCTCTTCTGTAGAAAGCCCTAATTTCCTGCACAAAAAAATGAAAATGCCCGAAATCGAATTCTGCTTCGACAGAAAGATGCACCCTTCAATGGAGAGTCATCCTAGCATACTTTTGCTAATGGATTGAGGAGAGAGACCAAAAAAGTAAGAATCCCTAGCTTCTGTAGCTGCACAATGTCTTCTTCTCAGGTTAACTCTGATACCATGTTAGAATTTTATCATTCAAGCTAGTAATATGATCTTAGGATCTTATCTGAGAGAATCACATGCACAACAATAAACACAAGAGACAAGAGACACAAAGAATTTTCCTCGGGGAAACCATAAAGGAGAAAAACCCACAACTTCCTCAGAGACAAAATGAGCACCAATGGCAACCGTAAAACCCAAAAACATAAAGATGATCTCCACAGCTTTTCCTCTCTCTCTCACTTGAGAGAGCTTCTCCTCTGTCACTCATGTGCCCCAATGAGTGATTGTGTGTGTGATAAATAGAGAGACTCACTCTCTATTTATTTTCTTTCATTCACTTAATGTCCACTTCAACATGTCAGCCCCACTTAACAATTACTTACTAGGGCCGACATCTCTAGGAGAGTCTAATAACCCTTGTGCCCCACAACTAAGGGGACTTTCCCTACGATCAACAAGGAGGGTTAACCTTGACACAATTGTGGGGACTATTGCCCCGAATTACAATGGAGGGTTAAACTAAATGAATTTACATGACTTTTTTACATTATTTAATCTCCCGATCGGAACATTGGGGTATGACATGACTCAATTACATTATAGATACTTCCCGGAATAAACATTGGGGTACATTACATAAGATATACAAGTGAATACATTGCGAAGTTACAATTACATCAACATAGATCTGGTTAGTCAAACAAATACTTTAGACACATGTTGTTTGTATTCAATAGAAACTTCTTCCCCATGAGTAGTTCCTCCACATATTCAAGGCGTGGATAATGGATGCTAGCTTAAGATCGTGGGTGGGATAATTTCGTTCGTGTTACTTTAATTTCTGTCACTCGTAATAGATCCCACAATCATTCTTCATCAGGACTCCTCCAAGTCCTTCCTTGCTCACATCTGTGAAAACAACAAAATCCCCACTGGGATCCACAATTCGTAGTATCGGTGCAATAGTCAAAAGTTGCTTAAGCTTCTGAAAAATTTCCTCACACTTGGGTTTCCACAAAAAACTTGTTTTCCTTCTTTTGTATGGCGATCATGGGACAAGAAATCCTTGAAAATTTCTCAATGTGATTTTGATAGTAACTTGCTAATCCCAAAATTGACCTAATGTCTATGACACATGTAAGGGTAGGCCAATCTTCTATGGCTTTAATCTTTTTTGGGTCGACGAATATCCCCTTCTCGGAAATGATGTGACCTAGGTATTCTATCTGGGCTTTGTAAAAAGAACATTTGTAGAACTTAGCATAAAGATGGTGTTTTGGTAACACCCATAGCACTATGTGGAGATATGCCTCATGTTATTCTTTACTCTTTGAGTAAACTAGTATGTAATATATAAAGACCAATACGAACTTATCTAGGTATTTACTAAAGATATTGTTCATCATGCACATAAAATTTGTCGGTGCATTGCTTATCCCAAAAGGCATTACTACAAACTTGTAATGGCTGTATGGAGTAAGAAAGGTCATTTTATGTATATCTTCATCATGGATCCGTACCTGATGGTATCCGGACCATAGGTCAATCATTTGAGAAGATATTTCCTCCTTTGAATTGATCAAACAAGTCATCGATCGTAGGCAGTGGGTAATGGTTCTTGATGTTCATGTTGTTAAGTTGGCAGTAATCAATGCACATTCACATCGTACTGTCCTTCTTCTTTACAAAAAGTATAGGGTCTCCCCAAGGGGACACACTCGGTTGGATGTAATACCCCCGGTTTTGACCCCGGATGCATTAAAAGGTACATGATGTATATATTGTAATTAATCGTGGTGTGGAGCTAAAGGAAAAAGCCCCACCATCGATTAGGTTGTGTTATGTTTCGACAATAAGGATCATTGCCGATGGTATATCGTGAAATCTGGCGCATTATAGTTTTGGTATCATGTAAGTATGCACATTAATTTAAAATAACCCTACAACCAGCTACGACAATGCAACATTAAATGAAAAGGGAATGATTCCAAAGGTTAAGGGGGGGGTTTGTCTAACCCATGGGGGCCATTGGGAGTTTGCCATGTGTCGACCACCTTAGTTATTCCATTGTTAGTGGGGGCATCTATTGGCCAGGAGGAAACCGCTATGGTAACGCCTGCACTCTCTCCATGACGTGATGGCCAATCATTCCTTCCACTCTCCCCACTACCAACTATTCTTTTTCCTCACGCAGGGAGGATTTAAAAGGGTTTACAATTCATTGTTGGGGGGTTCATCTTCTTCTTCTTGGACACCTATTTCTAGTCTGTGATTATGTTCTTCCTTCCATTCACACAGAGGATCGATTTTCCCATTGCGAAATGTGTATTGTCCCGTCCTTCCTTTGGATATTCGGGGTTGTGTTTTCCTCCTGTTCACGGAGGGGAGTCGATTCTTCACTCCACCATTGCCGGTTATGAAAGTGTGCCGTGGATTCATTATTGAGGAAGGATATTTGTTTCCCATCATTGCTGCCTGTGTCTAAACTGGGTTTTTCCCCTGTCAATGTTGGGAGTCTGGCTTCCCTCCCCCTTTTGCAGACTGTGTAATGTTGCCATTGTTTCCTTATAAGATTGGGGTTGTTGTTGATTTACCCTAGTTTTAGGTTGCTGTATGTGCAAGTACCTTTTTGGGTTGCTGTTGAGTTGTTTTGGCCATGCTAGGGCCAAGAACAACTTTGAGTCGCCTTATGGACTTGAACCGTGTCACCTTTTCGTTTGGGGTTGTTTCCTTGTTGTCTTCATCTTCTTCATAGAGCTGTGAGCTGGTTGTTTTACTACATATATGTAGTGGTTGGTCTTTGTTGGGGTGCGCGCCTTAACGGTCACTAGTTTTGGTAACTCCATGGTTTTTGTGGAAGCTTGTAAGCGGAGTTGCGATTCAAAATAGTCTTAGGGGTGTCGGGGTTGAGTAAAATCCCTCTTTTTTGTAATTGTCCATAAAATTCGGGTGTAAGCCCATGATTTCGTAATAGTGCACTTGTATAAATAGGAACTCATGTAAATATGTCAAGATCATCTAATGAAATGAGGATCATATGATGCAAAGAAGATAGATCTATTTTTTGGTTTTAAGGTCAAGTCCCAGCTATGTGCGTGGACGACCTCTGCAGCTATGTGCACAGAGGGTTTTGTAAGGAAAGGAACTGCAGCTAAGTGCACAGCTTAGAGAATGTAAGAAATGAATTACAGCTAAGTGCGCAGCTTAGAGATTGTAAGAGAGGAATTGCAGCTAAGTGCGCAGTTAGATTTGAAGGGTGGATCTGCTGCTGAGTGCGCAGATCAGACTGTTGTTTTGAAGAAGTGGAATAAAAGCGCAGTTTTATGGACGTAGCCCCTACACTGGGGGTGAACCACGTTATATCTTGTGTTGTGGTTCTTTTTTGTTGTTTCTGTTATGGTTTTATTTTATGCATTGATAAGTAGATAATTGATAAATTAAGATAACTGTTAATAGTAGCTTCACTGTGAATTCCTAGTTAAGGGTTAAGAAAGAAACATCTTTTATCTAACTGCGAAGCTAATTAAGTGAATATCGAAGCTCTGTTTGGTATAAATATTTGTTGTTAAGGATAAAGGTACAGTAATATCCCTCTTCTTCTTGCAGAAAACTGGTTCTGCGGCACCCCATAGCTATTTCGGGTGAGACTGTAGCTTATTCGCAGGTTGTTGCCGAAAGGGCCAACACTGTGGGTCTATTTGTTGGTGCGAAGTTAATGGTATAAAACTTGGGTTTGCCCTATAGCCCAACAAATTAGTTCCGTTTCCGGTTGAACTCAGTATCTGCTCAAGAGGGATTTACATCGTACCTGAAAGGCTATGTTTTGGAGGCCCTCAGTAAAAGAAATTAGTGATAGGGTTGAAGCTACCTATTAGAAATTTGCTAAACAAGAAAATAAGGATCCTTGTCGTAGCTCAGACGAATTCTTACAAAGGTATGTTTTTGCTGATATTTACAAAATTTTCTTTGGTAGTATCCACATAGAATTGCACTAGTGGTTATCCAGGTTGACAGAGAGAAGGACAAACTTCCAAGAAGATTAATTTCCTGACTGGACCCTAGCAAGAGTTAATATATTGAAAAGAGTGAATAGCGCGATATCGTGTGCTGTTGACTTCTGGACAACGCGAACCCTTGAAGCTTTTGTGATAGAATTTTCCATTGACACAAGTACCTCTTTTAGCAAAGCTTAAAGGCAGTTCTTCAAAGGACCAAGGGGTAAGTACCTAAATTCATTTAGTCTACAAATTAAAATGCTCTTGGCTGAGAAGGGCATATTGCTTATAGAATCAGATTGCTAGAATTATTTTTACTAACCTATGTTTGGAAGTGAAAGTAACTTCGATGAGCAAAGTGGTTTGCTGCGAAGTGGTAAAAGATACAAGAGAAAGTTAGAATCCTATACCCTAGGTTAGAATACCAATTATACGCCAGAAGACCCTAAGTCTAAAGAAAACCCTTTTTTTAGAAATCCTCTTATCACCTTGCAGCGAAGATCTGCTACCCCTGGGAACCCGTCGTAGTCTCGTAGTAACCCTAGCCCGAGTATTTCAGCCGCAGTTCAGTCTACCCTAGTAAGTTATCCCCACCCTCAGTCCGCTATGGCCCATATGAATGATGATATCAAGCTCCCAGTTTTCAAAGGAACTGGATCAGAGGATCCAGAACAGTTTTGGTTTTTATGCGAAGCTGTGTAGACAGCTAAGAACATTTTGGATCAAGATGTAAGAAGAGCACAGCTGGTCACTTATTTTAGAGACTGAGCCTTGACTTGGTTTATGAAGTTTTCCAGTACTCAGAACCATGTATTGGATGATATTAAAACAACAATGATTAAATAGTTCAAGAAGCCTAAATCAGAATCACAGTGTATAACTGAATTGAAAGAGATTCAGCAGAGACGAGGTGAATCAGTTTGGGATTTTGATCAGAGGTTCAAAGTTCTGCTAGATCAAGTTATTTTCACTATTGGACCAGCGTAGCATAAAGAATGGCTCATTACAGCCTTATTACCTCATATCAGAATGCCACTCATGCAACAGAAGGTTGCTGATCAGCAAGAGGCTTTGGAGATTGCCATGAAACTAGAGACAACCCCTGTCGAAGATAATTTTGGCATAGCACAAATATAGGCGCAGTTAGCAGAAATGGCTTTGGAGCTGTGTGACATGAAAAAAGGGAAGTCTATTTGTGAAGAGGTGTGGTGTACACGATGTAGGACAGAAGGTCATGATAAGGAACAATGCCCTGCGCTAAGAAATTACCTAAATGCTGGTGCGCCGAACCCATTTAACCATAATGTGTTATATTGTGATATTTGTAGAACAACTGGCTAGCATCGACCTGAAGACTGCTATTTGCTACAAAGATATGTGCAAGTCCCTAAGAATCCCTATTGCAATTTATGTAAGTTAGTGGGACACAACGAAGAGGAATGTCTCAGCTTTGACCTTATGTGAGAGCGGACATATGATGCTTATAGGGTACAAAAAGATGCACAAGGAAATGATGGATATGGTTACCGTGGTACTACATCAGGTCGAGGTTCTTTTGGAGGTCGTGGTCATGGTGGTATGCCTAGAAGAGTTCGAGGCCAGGTTGTGTGCTATAACTGTAACCAGGCAGGTCATCTAGCTAGAGACTGTCGAAACCCAACTACGACATGTCGATATTGTAGAGCAGCAGATCATGTCATTGAGCAATGCCCTCAGCTGATAGCCAAGATACAAGAAATAAATAGCGCTCCTCCTCAGAATATTTAGATGATTACTATGGAACAAAGACCTGTCCCAGCCATTAACGTTGTTACAAGGAGTGGAGCTACGACACAAGTGCAGCCTAAGGAGAAATAGCCTGACGAGGCTTGGGTTCGTAAGACCCCAGAGAAGGTGCCAACCTTCGATGTGGATAGAGAAAAAGAAACCTTTATGGAAGCCAAAAAAGATTTTTTTGATCCAAGCACAGCAGTAGCACCTGCGCAGCAGCATCAACAGCAGTTACAGTCTCAAGAAGCTTCGACAGAGAAAGTAAGTACACTGTTGACATTTTTACAGAGTTGTATGAAGCTCTTATGAAATCAGAATGCTTCTTGTGAACCTCAGCAAAGCCTTGGTAAAGAAAAAACTGTCAATAGAGTTCAAAGAACTGGAAGAGAAATGAGATTGCATGTTCAGATAGGAGAGTATGACATGACTGATATCATTTTAGACCTGGGATCAGAAGTCAATGTCTTAACTAAGCAGACATGGGAACAAATGGGAAAACCTACCCTTGAATGGTCCCCTATACAGTTGAGATTAGCCAATCAGCAGAAGATTGTGCCCCTAGGAATATTCTCTAGTGTCCCAGTAGACATTGATGGAGTCAGTACCTTAGCATATTTCGAAGTCATTGAGATAATTGATGATAGCAACCCCTATCTAGCCTTGCTAGGAATTGAATGGGAAATAGATAATTCTATAGTAATTAATCTTAATAACAGATAGATGAATTTTAAAGGAAAAGGCCTGAGATTCATAGTCCCCTTGGACCCTTCTCAAGGAGAAAGGTACACAGAGCCTGTCAGAGATGAGGATCAGGATGTTTTGGATCATATCTACAACATCATAGCTAAAGAGGGAGACTATGTTAACCCTACTATTGAAGGCATAATGGATTGGAAGTGTGATAGTTCTTGCATGACTGATTCAGATGAATGCCTAGAGAATTGGCAGCATAGACTTTATGAGTTACATGGACATCGGTGTGCAAGAATTACCAGGTCTCTCAGATGGCTTGTCTCACAGACAAGAGTCTTACCTATTTTTGATGGCTTAGCAGGCCCTGAAGAGTTTATTTTGCAATTTTCAGAATAGATACCAGATTCACAGAAAATGGAAACTCTAGATTCAGTATTTAGAGCCACAACTGCTAGATGGTGGAATGGTCATAAGAAATATATTCAGAGTTGGGAAGCTTGTCAAAAGCTTCTTCACCTCAGATTCGTGGATCAACCTCAGGAGGTGCAAAGTAGGTTTAATGGTCAGACTAGCCCTCAAGAACATTTGGAACAGTGTTATGAAGCATGGAAGCATGTCCCTCGTGAAGAATGGGTACATCGGTTCGTGCACACCCTGGAACCTGTCGCAAAGAATTGGTATGCATAAGTGGAGCTTCCCCAGGGTACTGTAAGTTGGGATAGTCTTGTTGATAGTTTTGTGCTGACATTTTCTATTAATGAGGTTTGTCCTACTTTGGATGCAGCTGTCAGGCTGATCCACACTAAGGTATTTGATGGTCAAGAAACAGCCGAGTGCCAACCTGATTGGAAAGAACAAGAAGCCAATGCAGTAGAATGCTATAACCTCACAATTGACGAGGATGATGACCCACACAACATAAACATTCCTGAGTCAGAAGGACACTGTGAAGTACATGGACCAGCAGTCGAAGCACTAGAAGTGACTTAGCCCTTGAAGACAAGGCAAGTAAACATTGGGTCAGAGGAAATGCCTAAGTATGCTACTATTGGAGATTATTGGGATGAAGAAACGGTAAGCAAAGTGACCCAACTTCTCCCTGAGTATTAGGACCTATTCGCGATGAAGTTCTCAGAAATGAAAGGTATCCTTGGTGATATAGGAGTGATAAAAATCCCTTTGAAACCTGATGCAACACCTGGGAAGCAGCACCCTTATAGGATGAACCCTAAGTATAAATAAAAAGTCAGGATGGAGCTCGATAAGACGCTCGCAGCAGGAATCATTGAGGTTGTGGAAGACATTTTGTCGCAGGCTGAAGCTCCAAGCTCTGTCGAAGCCGGTGTCAGGAAGTGTCGAATATCCTTATTATGGTGCAGCTGGAGTTACTGGTGGTGCCGAAGAAGGACAGGTGTGTCGAAGCTCAAAACCCAACCGTTAAAAAAAATCAGAATTGGCGGCGCCGGTACGTTAATTGCATTAACTGCCTGTAATAATGAGATCCTGAGAAATCTAGAACCGTTTGGACAAGATCTTTGTCAGATTTGGTGTCTTCAATGCACAGTTATGACATATTTCGTTGATGGATTCTATAAGAAGACACCCACACCTGTGAAGTTCGCATTATGCAGTTTCTTGAGTTTTACAATTGAGCCCATGATAGATGATCGCGAGCTTCATGAATTAGTGAGAGAATTTGAACAGGAGGGTCTGCAGAACCTTTTCAGCCATCCACCTGCGCCTGTACCCCATGAAGAGACTCCCCCAGCACCACCTCAACCAATGCAGACATGATCTAACAAGAAGAAATTTAAACCAGAAGTATGCTCTAAGCGAACAAAGACAGACACAAGAAATCAGGGAAAACATCGGAGGATCCCAAGATGAATCCATCTGGGTCAGCAGAGATCCCATCTGAAGGGGATGAGAACATTGCACCGTAGAGTCCACCATATCTTCAGCCTGTTCGACCAAAAGTTCAACCACCACGGCGGAACGCTAATTTCACGTTACGCACCCCTTCGCTGCCATAGGGTGTGCAGTTGGTCGGAACCATGATAGGGAAAATATACCGACTTAAGTATGCAGACCATAATATGAATGATCGTGGGAAGTTCCCACAGTTCGCACCGGGAACATACTTGCACTTCGTCAAATATCTGGAGACTAGAGTGACATTACTGGAAGTGAAACAATGGGCTGCTGGCTTAGATAAAGCTTTTTTGTTAAAGATGCTTGATGTTCCCCACTTTGGTCGAAGCACACAGGTGACCATAGTGGTCAAGCAGCTCTTGGCATTAGTACATGGTGGGAACCTATGGATAGGAGACAAAATAATTCCTATTAATTGTTAGAATAATCAACCCATATTTAGCTACCTTAGACATTAATTAATCATTTTTGTCTTATTTGCCTAGTTTCATGTGTCCCACCTTATGCAAGTTGTCATTTGCCTATCCATAGTGGTCAAACTTGCCTATTTTGACTCATGTAACACATGGGAAACCTCAAGGAATCAATTCTACTTTATTCTTGGTCTCCTAGGTGCCCTTTTGCTTTTTCTGCTTTATTGCCTGCTTTTTCAGTGCTATTAAGGAAATTGGGAAAGTTTGACTAGGTGAGGTTAACTAGTTTTTTGTCCTCCACATCCTCCGCTCTTTTCTCCTATGAAAAGTATGTATGAGTTGTCATTCCATCACTCTTTAGCTTGTCTAAGTTATTTTTCCAATTCGTGAGCTCCATGACTGATTTGGAAACTACTTTATGCACCTATGGGGGATTTGCTTAATTTTAGTAAGCCTGCTTTTGACTAGATTCGAATTGCCTCCTCATGCATTCAAATATCCTATGTAATTATTTAATGTAGAAACCTATTATGTTACAGGTTTGGCTATTGTACACTGAGTTAATACAGTTTAGTGTTCAGCTCCATTTTCAGTCTCTTTTGTGAGTGATTTTGCATGATCAATTGATAATTGTTGTGAGTAAAATTGTTCTATCATTGGGTTTAATTTCCACATGGTATCAGAGCCATTGTATATCTATTTCTCTCCTTCAAATTTTTTTTGTAGGTTCGACATCAGTGACTGGGAGCCTTCTACTGACAGCCAGGACAATTTCTAAGCTATGGATCAATCTCAGAAGATCATCTTGACTCCCTTCAACTTATTTGAATGGAAAGCAGAGATGGAGATACTGTTGAGATCGAAAGGCCTATACAGGGTGACTATGGCAACAAAAGCAGAGCCCAATGTAGCTGCAGAGAAGATAAAATGGCACAACAGGAGGGATGAGGCCTATGGTCTCTTGTGTCTGAGTATTTCCAGAGACCTCCTTTTCCATATTGATGGATTGACATCACTGAATGAAGTATGGAGAATATTACTAATCTTTTTGGAAAGACAGATGAGATGAGGGGACATCAAATCGAGAATGAACTGATCTCCCTGAGTCCAAATAGCTTTGAATCCCTGCAACTCTATTTCTCCAAGTTCAAAGCACTTGTTTTGCAGCTAAAACAGTGTGGGATCGAAAAGAAGGATGATCAGCTAGTCTTTGCCATTCTCTCGAAGCTTGGCCCTGACTATTCAGTGTTTGTTTCGACCTTCTATGCCACAAAATTGACAGCTCGAACCTGGAAGATGCCTAGCCTTGCAGATTTCATGGAATCTCTCACACAAGAACAGGACAAGCTGGTGATGATGGGCACCATCAAACCATCCAAATACCAAGCTCTGGTTGCTGGAGATTCGAAGGTGGATTCAAAAAGCAAAAAGAAAGCTAAAAATCCATCTGAGCAAAAGAGAGACAAGAACAAGTCTCCATAGGAGCCACAAGGTTCCAAGAAGAACTACCAGAAGAAGAAAAATAAAGGAGAAATGAGCAAGTGCGCATACTACAATAAGGGAAATCACACTGAAAGCTCTTGTATGAAGAAGCAAATAGAGATGCTGACCCAAATCCTGGAGAAGAATGGCATCTCCCTTCTAGATAGCTCAAAGAAAAAAGAAGGAGGATCAAGTTCAGATGACAGAGAGAGAGTTCATGCATTGGTTGCTGGCACATCAGGATCACCTAGTTTTATCATTGATTCTGGAGCTTCAAGACACATGGTTTCGACCAAGGAGGCATTCTCCTCACTTGACATGTCGAAAGGACCACCTATAGTACTAGGAGATGACTCTCTCACTGAAAGTTTGGGCAAAGGGAGGATTGATCTTGATCATGGTCAGTTCAGCAATGTGTTGTATGTGCTTGGTCTTGCCTCCAACCTCTTATCAGTGTACCAGATGACTCACACTGGGTCTCCAAAGAAGGTCATATTCTCCCTTGATGAAGTTGAGATCACAGAGATCTCAACTGGTAAAGTCATTGCAAAAGGAGTTGCAAATCATGCTCAAAAGGTATACATGTTCTCACACTTCCTACCCTACTCAAACCCCTCTGCTCTTCTGATTCATGCTAATGAGGCAAACAAGATTTGGAATGAAATATTTGGCCACCTAAATTACAAGTATCTTTCTGATCTTAGTGAAAAAGATATGGTCATAGGGTTTCCCAAGATAAAATTTTCCAAAGGAGTCTGCCAAGGTTGTATCCTAGGAAAACACCCAGAGCATAAATTTGAGAGAGCTAGTCATGAGAGAACCTATGCACCCCTCGAGCTGATCCACAGTGATGTTTCTAGCCCATTCCCTCATATGTCCATGATTCAGGCCAAATATGCATTGACTTTCATAGATGACTTTTCCAGGTATTGCTGGGTTTACTTCCTGAAACACAAGTCTGAAGTTTTTGGCCTCTTCAAAGTCTTTAAGGCTTTGGTTGAAAACCAGTATGGGAGGAAACTCAAGGTCCTCAGATATGACAATGGTGGTGAGTATGTCAATTCTGAGTTTATTAATTATTGTGTAGATGTAGGTATTCAGATGCAGCATTCTATCCCTTACACACCACAGCAGAATGGTGTTGCTGAGAGGAAGAACAGATCACTGAAGGAGATGGCAACATGCATGATGGAGGCCAAAAATTTACCACCAAAGTACTGGGCCAAAGCTATCAATTGTGCAGCCTATATCCAGAATAGGATGCCTCACAAACATCTTGATGGTATGGCTCCTTTCGAATCATGGAGTGGCCATAAGCCAGATGTGACTCATTTCAGGATTTTTGGCTCAAGGGCTTGGGCTAGAATTCCAACAGAAAAGAGAAAGGATTTGGAGCCCCAAAGCCAAGAGTGCCTATTTTTTGGGTACTTTGAAGATTAAAAAGGGTACAAGCTGATAAATTTGAGCACAAACAAATCCTTCATTGAAAGGTGTGTTCAGTTTCAAGAAGAACCCCTTGCAGCAGTGGAAGTTGGAGAAACCTCTTCACCACCTGAACCTCTGAAAGTAAGTGAAGAGTTTGTTGAACATGATGATTCTAATATGTCTGATAGTGATGAGTTTATTGCATACCCTAACATCCCTACAAGGCCAAAATGGGCAGCCAAGACACTACATGCAGCAGGAGAGCTAGCTGGGGATCCCAATGACCCAAGGAGGACTAGATCTCAATTTGAGAGTGGTCTGTGTATGAAGGATCCTATGTTTGCTGAGAAATGCTATTTGATGGTGGAATCATATCCTCAAACATATGAAGAAGTAGCAGGAGATCCAATATGGCAAGCAGCCATGAAGGAAGAGTTCAGCTCACTCTAGAAGAGCAACACATGGGAGCTAGTGGATCTTCCCCCAGGGAGGAAGTTAGTTCAGTGTAAGTGGGTCTACAAGACCAAATTTGCTGCTTATGGTTCACCTATAAAGTACAAGGCCAGATTTGTAGCCAAGGGCTACTCATAGGTTCATGGCATAGATTACAATGAGACCTTTGCACCAGTGGCAAAGATGGACTCCATCAGGCTAGCCTTAGCCATTGCAGCCTCAAAGCAATGGGAGGTACATCACATGGATGTAAAGTGTGCCTTCTTGAATGGAGATCTCATTGAAGAGATATATATGCTGCAGCCTCAAGGATTTTCTACTAACCCTTCTCTTGTGTGTAGGTTGAGAAATTCATTGTATGGGCTAAAGAAAGCCCCCAGGGCTTGGTATGCCAAGATTGATAGCTTCTTGCTATCACTAAATTTTGTTCGATGCAAATCAGATCCAAATGTCTATTTGAAGTTAATTAATGGTTCATTAATGATCATTGTGTTATATGTTGATGACCTCCTCACTACAGGAAGCTCAAAGGATGAGATTACTTCCTTGAAGGGTGCAATGAACCAAGCCTTCTCCATGATAGATTTGGGGCTCTTAAGCCAATTTTTGGGGATTGATATTTCTCAAACCAAATCTGGAATCAAGGTGCACCAGTCCAAATATGCCTTGGACTTGCTGAAAAAATTCAAAATGAAGGACTGCAAACCAAGCAAGACTCCTTTCCTTTCAGGAGTGAAGATGGAAGAAGCTGATTCTTCACCTATGGTAAACAATACACTGTATAGGCAATTGATTGGATGTTTGTTGTATCTTACACATACTAGACCTGATATTTCTTATGCAGTAAGTGTGGCTTCTAGATACATGGATCAGCCTGATGAGATCCATTGGAAAGCAGCCAAAAGGATCCTTAACTTTGTTCAGGGAACAAGGACACATGGGATCTTTTATAAACCAAAATCTGATCTTGATTTGATTGGATTTACTAACAGTGATTGGGTAGGTGATAGCATAGATAGAAATCCCACATCAGGATATCTGTTCATGCTTGCAGAAGGGCCAATCAGCTGGTCAAGCAAGAAACAGAGTGCCATTGCACTCTCATCTACAGAAGTAGAGTATAGAGGAGTTGTTAATGCAGCAACTCAATGTTTATGGTTGCAGGGTTTACTTGGAGAGTGTGGATTCGAATCAGAGTACTCAAATACCATCTACTGTGATAATCAAAGTACCATTCAAATCTGCAAAGATCTAGTTTAGAAGCAGAGAACCAAACACACTGAGATACATATGCACTACATCATAGAGCTTGTGCATGATAGCACCATTCACCTACTCTTCTGTTCATCTTCAGAACAAGTAGCTGATATATTCACCAAAGCATTTTGTGAGAAGACCTTCAGCAATCTCAAATCACTGCTGGGGATTTCTGATCATGGTGTGAAGCATGAGTGAAGACAATATTTCCAAATTTTGTTTTACAGTCCATGTTTAAGGGAGGATTTTCCCATGTGGTTTTTGCCTCTTTCCTTGTTTAAATGGACATGCAGTATGTAAAGGGTGACTAAGCTTTGTTGCTAGGCCCTATAATTTTCTGATATATTACTCATAAGTCAGGCTTAAGGGGGGGTGTTAAAATAATCAACCCATAGTTAGCTACCTTAGACATTAATTAATCATTTTTGTCTTATTTGCCTAGTTTCATGTGTCCCACCTTATGCAAGTTGTCATTTGCCTATCCATAGTGGTCAAACTTGCCTATTTCGACTCATGTAGCACATGGGAAACCTCAAGGAATCAATTCTGATTTATTCCTGGTCTCCTAGGCGCCCTTCTGCTTTTTCTGCTTTATTGCCTGCTTTTTTAGTGCTATTAAGGCAATTGGGAAAGTTTGACTAGGTGAGGTTAACTAGTTTTTTGTCCTCCACATACTCCACTCTTTTATCCTATGAAAAGCATGTATGATTTTTCATTCCATCACTCTTTAGCTTTCCTAAGTGCTTTTTCCAATTCGTGAGCTCCATGACTGATTTGGAAACTACTTTATGCACCTATGGGGGATTTGCTTAATTTTAGTAAGCCTTCTTTTGACTAGATTCAAATTGCCTCCTCATGCATTTGAATATCCTATGTAATTATTTAATGCAACAACCTATTATGTTATAGGGTTGGCTATTGTACACTGAGTTAATATAGTTTAGTGTTCAGCTCCATTTTCAGTCTCTTTTGTGAGTGATTTTGCATGATCAATTGATAATTGTTGTGAGTAAAATTGTTCTATCACTGGGTTCAATTTCCACATTAATGGTGAGCGCATTCATAGGAACACATGCTTACCAAAGGAAGGGCCTGATCTGGGGATAGAATTTCCTTCAAAACACGAAGATACGAAGCTGACACAAAGCATGAAGGACCGCTTCGACCTAACGAAAGGAAAGCGAGGGTATCAAACCTCGACAATTCAGCACCAAAAAATTCACTTCGCAGTTGAACGCTTAGCCTGCAAATTGATGAGAAACTATAGACCACATGAAGTGCCTGCCCCGATTGTCAGTATTGCTGCGAACTGTGCCGAAGGCTACAGTTACAACTGGGCAGCGTACATTGCGAAGGAATTCCTTGAAGATTCCCACGACGCGCAGGAGAAAGGTAGAAATTTTCACTACTCTTGGTTGATAGTGCTTATCGCACTAGTAGGATGGAAAGAACCTACCGAGGCACAGTTTGTTGCTGTGCCTCCGAACATGCCTGGTGCAGCAAGGTACGCATCTCTCTCGGTGTCACAGAACAAAGCATCCCAACAGATGACGAACTATGTGTTTTCCTTTTATATGATGAGTATCTCATATGAGATCGTAAAGACCCCGCGGCTCAGTAATGAGATATTCTCTCAATATGATGGAGTGGCCAAATTCAGGGTCGACATGCACAATGTCTTCATCCAGGCCCGCGCAGATAACAAAAAGGCATGCTGGAAGTTGCCATACATGGTGACCAAAGAAGACATCCTTGCGGTAGTTCAGTAGTGGCCGGCTGAATGGTTGAAGGATGCAGGGACAAAGCCCAACATTCCAATCCCTCTAGTCACCAATGTGGGTGCTGGACCTAGTCAAATGCAGTAGAATGACCCACTCGAGGAAAGTGAAGAATAGAGTGAGTCGCAGCAGAGTGAAGGAAACTAGGGTGGAGATGACGGAGATGAAGAGGAAGAAGAGGATTCGGTCAAAACAGTCTTAGACCGTAATCGACCAGATAAGTGCAAGTCGCCAGAAGCAGAGGAAGTGACCAAAACTTAGTCCCGAAAGAAAACGAAGGCGTCCAAAGACAAGAATATCGACGAAGAACCCGCCCTGACAACTGAGGAGCTTGACTAGGCTCTGACGAAGTCCACATAAGTTCTCACCAAGAAATGGTCAGAGTTTGCAGCTATGCACCTTGATGCACTCACCGGCGTAGCTCGGGGAATTTCAGAGCTAAAGGAGTTAGCAGAAAAATCAGCAACTGGTGCTGCAGCAAACAACACCCCAGTAAGTGCGCAGCTAGACACAAGACAATGGCCAGTTAGAGAAAACAGGGGACAAGTGTCAAGCGCAGCCCTCATAATAACTGACGCAGTGTCTCGCTCGGAGATGAGCATGATAGTTGGAATAGATTACACCAAGATGTCCATGACGAAGTTGCATCTCTGCCAATTAGCAATCATGAAGGAGATCCAAGCACGGGACCACTACTCACAGATACAATTGGAAAATACCATGAAGCGAAGTGAGAGCCTCGAAGCACAGTTGAAGGAAGCAGAGCAGAGGAAGAGCGACGTAGAACATAAGAAGGTCACGTTGGCACGAGTATTAGATGAGGCGTGTCGAAGTCTTCCTGACTTTGACATACAGGTTGAGGAAGATCCGGAGCAAAGAATTTCCAAGCTGAAAGACTTCGCACAACAAACTCGCAGAGAAATAGAGAAGCTCAAAGTAGAATATGAGGCTCAAATTGCGGAGCTTCAACTACACATCATCCCAAAGAGCCCACCAGAGGTCAGGGAGTAGCATCGTAGAGAAATTCAGGCTTCAGCAACTAAGATCTCTGATCTTGCAGGAAGCGCAGCCAAGTTGGTAGAGGAAAGCGTTGCCGGATGGACAAAACTGCAGGAAAATCCAGAAGTAGAAAAGCTGCAAGAAACCATCAAGCAGCGACAGGCAGAGTTGGATGCAGTGAAATTAGAAATTAAGACTCTGCCTCCTATGCAGAAAATGCTCAAGGTAAAGAAAAGCAAAGAACTCTAGCAAGAAATTGAGTCGTACAGAACGAAAGAAACACTGCTGGAAAATTCTATGTAGCCCCTTGTCAATGAGGCCTTGGAGTTGAGTACTGCTATGGACAGCCAGCTCAAAGTTCTGAAGGAGTATGATGCATTTGCACAGGAAAAGGCTAGCGAAGTGTCAACGACAGCATTGCAGGAGATGGTGGAGAAGGAGCAAGCAGCGGACAATATCATGCATGGCCTCAACAAGTAGTTCACTATCTTTGCCAACAAAGTTCTCCCACTCGACAAGCAGCTGAGTGTCCCGGGACGGGACACTGGTGAGTCTTAGGGGCCTATTGGGGCACGTGCCTTAACAATCACTAGTTTTGGTAACTCCACGGTTTTTGTGGAAGCTTGTAAGTGGAGTTGCGACTCAAAATAGTCTTAGGGGTGTCGGGGTTGAGTAAAAGCCCTCTTTTTTGTAATTGTCCATAAAATTCGGGTGTAATCCCATGATTTTGTAATAGTGCACTTGTATAAATAGGCACTCATGTAAATATGTCAAGATCATCTAATGAAATGAGGATTATTTGATGCAAAGAAGATAGATCTATTTTTTGGTTTTAAGGTCAAGTCCCAGCTATGTGCGTGGACAACCTCTAAGGCTGTGTGCGCAGAGGGTTTTGTAAGGAAATGAACTGTAGCTAAGTGCGCAACTTAGAGATTGTAAGAAAGGAACTGCAGCTAAGTGCGCAGCTTAGAGATTGTAAGAAAGAAATTGTAGCTAAGTGTGCAGTTAGATTTGAAGGGTGGATCTGCTGCTGAGTGCGCAGATCAGACTGTTGTTTTGAAGAAGTGGAATAAAAGCGCATTTTTGTGGACGTAGCCCCTACACCGGGGGTGAACCACATTATATATTGTGTTGTGGTTCTTTTGTGTTGTTTCTGTTATGGTTTTATTTTATGCATTGATAAGTAGATAATTAATAAAGTAGGATAACTATTAATAGTAGCTTCGTTGTGAATTCCCAGTTAAGGGTTAAGCAAGAAACATCTTTTATCTAACTGTGAAACTAATTAAGTGAATATCGAAGCTCTGTTTGGTATAAATATTTGTTGTTAAGGCTAAAGGTACAGTAATATCCCTCTTTTGCTTGCAGAAACCCGGTTCTACGGCACCCCATGGCTATTTTGGGTGAGACTGCAGCATGTTCATAGGTTGTTGCCGAAAGGGCCAACACTGTGGGTCTGTTTGTTGGTGCGAAGTTAATGGTATAAAACCTGGGTCTTCCCAATAGCCCAACAGTCTTTTAACTCTTGAGAGTAGGATTAGAGGCTAGGTATGCTTGAGAAACTGGTGTTTGGAGCCACTCAGACAGGGTGAGACTACTGGATTTCTTCTCCACAACCCTTGAATAATATTGGAAAGGGAAGTCAGGGCCTGAGGGACTGTGAAATAGAGAAATGACTAATTCCTGGTGTTGGGTGTGTGGATGTCTTAGAGGTCAGGGTTAGCTCTGGTGTAGGCATCCTTATTTCTCTGTTGAGGCCACCAACTTAGCATTTAGACTTTCCTAACTCCTTGATGGCCTGATAAACCCTACTATGTGGGCTTGGATGATTTGTGTACCTTTTCTATGTGTAAGCCCTCTTTGACCCTTAATCCTTGAGGAATCATGCCTAGCTCGGGGGTGGCAGCGTTGCTGAGAGATTGATGAGCACGCTGACCTATGGTTGGGTGGAACGTTGCAGCAACGTAGCTGGTTGCGGGACGAGTTCGTACCAAGATGAGTATTCTTGACTGTTTCGTCTGTGCATTTATATTTACAGATTTATAAATATGATGAACATGTGGTATGCTTTAATGAATGTATGTTTTCTTCCACTATGTATGTGAAGAATTATGCATCTTAGTATGTTCTATGTTTTAATCTTTTTATTTCAGCATTATGTTCCTGTTCATGTTCATGGGGCATTTTTCCCGGAGGTTTTTGATGGTTTGGTAGCATTCTCTTCGTCAGTAAGAAGGTCGAGGACATCACATTGGATGTAACCCTTCTTAATCAACTCCTGTAACTCTAACTTAAGCTCCACCATTTCAGGTGCACTCATACGGTATGTGGATTTTGAATCTGGTACTGATCCCGGTGTTAGTTCTATGGAAAATTCTAAGTATCATTTTGGTGCTAATCCCAATATTTCTTTGGGAAATACATCCTTAAAGTCCATGAGAACTAGAAAGTTGTCGATTTGATGTTCTCTCTCAGCTTCTACATCCTAGATTTTCACTACAAAAAGTTCGTAGCCCTTCCTTATACACTTCTTGGATTGTAAGGCAGATATTTGTTTAACGAAAACCTTCTTGGGTATGCTTTGAATCTTTGTTTGATTCCCTTTGCTATCCGTGCACAAGATTGACTTGTTTAGACAATCGAGCATGACATGGTGATGTTCTAACCAGTCCATTGCTATAAGTACATCGTACGATCCTAAGTGTTAGCACTATTCTATTTTTGCAGTGGTTGATGTTATTACCATTAGATTTTGAGCTCTCATTGATGGTTTAGTGGCTCCAACATTTTATTCATTTGAAAATTCTCTTGAGGAATGGTAAGAAAGAGAGTTTCATGGTTATTTGGGAAAAAAGAAAAGAATTTTTATGAATTTTTATGATTTGGAAGGGTTTTATTCATTTTGAATAAAACATATAAACATTGGTTTTATATGTAAATTTCGCTTTATAGACAAATTTTTATTTTTTTTAACCAAAGTTTATTGAGTTTTATAAAATATGGACAAAGGGTATTTTTATAAAAAGTTTTATAAAATATCGATAAAAGTTATTTTTGGCACAAGGCCACTCATCATCGAGAGCATTTAGGCCCACACGTAGACCTTCCACATCGATAAAAAAATCCAAGTCAACAATCAAAGTGTTCCTTCATATATATTGAAATTTCTTGGGAATATAAACAACGAGAAGTTTTGTTATTTAGTGCATGTGAGATAATATCCCCATCACAAAAAGTAAACAATATAAGGGCACCTAGCATAAACAAATTCTCAATCTGCACGGGGTGTTTTATAAGATGAACAACTCCAATGATTTGTGCTCTCATGCATTGTTAGCGTCGGTTGCCAGATAATATTTTGCAGATGGAAACTATGAGGCGCGATATTTTTTTTGATATGCTCTACATAGTAACATATATGCAATATGTGGTTTTCTATGTGGCCATTACTTCGAGTAGAACGTATGCATTACATAAATATTTTATTCATCACATGGATGGTTGTATTATAGACACCGATGGTGAGAAACAACAAGTAATCAAGTGTTTAGATGCTGAAATATAAATAAAGGTATTAGAGAAGGATGGACATAATCCACACTTATATCTTTGTAAATACAGCCTCTCCCTTCTACCTTCAATTTTTCGAGCAAGATTTCTAGCTTGAAATCCCTCATACGCCTCTAAATTTGTCACTTCTCGATATCGTTCTTCCATCTAAGATTAGTTTTCTTAAGTAGTTGGATGAGCTTGATTTATTCTTTAATAAACTGAATACTTTATCAAATCATGTCTCTAATTTGATGGTTTTTAAAAATATTTAAAAGTTACAAGCAATAAATTAATGGAAGTTCCCATAAGGGGGAGATATGCAGTGCAGTGGATTCAAGTCAATGTTCCCCACACCGCTGCTATAGTGTTTCCACAAACCCAGTCATGCACCCCACCATCACAAAATGTAGTGGGATTTTTCCCTTGGTGGTCTTCAGGCCATGTTATCTGGCATATCCATAAAAATTACCTCGATATGTTGAAGCTGTTGAAATTGTTATTTACACGAGTGTTTAAAATCTGGTTTGCATGTTATTTGTTGTATGGCCAACGCAGAAAATATTATGCTGGTATTTACACTTTGAGACAGTCTATGGAAAAGGACTTTTCTTCACGATAGGAAATTTCACTTCAATAGTATGAAGGAAACATTTATTGAGCTTTACAGGAAAGAACCCAAAGTATATGCCCAAGCTTTGGGAAGGATAAATTTGATAGAATGATGTGGTATTTTTCCATAGGATTTTTGATGCAAATGTCAAGGGATGAATGCTTCATCGTCAACTTCCTTGTTGCACTGTTTTGTGCTCTAGTTTTTTCATTTGTACTCCTAAGAGCTAATGATATGAAACTATGTGAGCTCTTAAGGAATGAATAGACTTGCTGTAGATGAGACTAGTGTACAAATGGTGGTCGCGTGAAAGCCATTTCAATAGAAAATTTGTAAGAGTTTGTTGCAGGAATGGTGTTTTTTAGGAGCAAAGGTAGAAGAAAAATGAATCAATGGTGTAGATTGAAGGACGAAAGCATCGAACGGCCAAAAAGAATTTTTCAATGGGAACATGTGAGGAGAAAATAAATTTTAAAGTTAGTGAAATTGTATTAAACAACAGAAGAAATTGATGGTCAGATGGGTAGCTGAAACACATCGGTGGCAAGGATGGATTTCGTACCAACAACTAGCACAGACACAAAATTTCTGCATCTGCGAAATTTGGTAGACCCAGCAAATTTGAATGGTGGAGGAATGATGGGTTCTTGATATAGTTTTAGGATGATTCTGTGATGTGAATTAGTAGGGAGAAAACCAATCCTAAAATAAGCGAAATTTCATGTCTATCGTTAATATGCAAACTTGTGTTGATGCTCTATAGTCATCATTTTCGTCATTTTGCAACTTCACAATAGACACAGCATAGAAATTTGGGAATTTTGCAAAGAAATTTGGTGTTTCACTTCATAAAGAGCCAAATTTACGTGGAATAATTTGTTCAAGCTTGCAGATAATTATTCAGTAGAACAAAAACGCACTGGAGGAAAGTTTCGATGGAAGAGGAGCAAAGTATCATTACAACTCAAAATTTTCATCAGAGAATATGGATATCTCAACTTCATTTTCTTAGAAATTTCTATGGACTTTATTTAAAATCTTCATGTCCTCTCCCCAATATAAGCATTGATTTGCATTATTTAATCATTCATAATTCAAAGAATGCTTGGAACATACAGAAAGTGCAGATTCACAAGAAATGTTGTATGATTTCTTTAACATAGTTGAACATCATCCATGGGTAGTAGATGGTACCAAGAATATCCACACAAACAAAGTATCAAATATAAATTGTAGCAGCCGAGATTTTTTTTTATAAAAATGATTGTTTAAGTCATTATGTTTAGAGAGATGTTTTAACCTCAGAACATTTACAAGAGAGGATTTTCCTCAGAACATTATTATCTACAATATACTCTCTCATTTTGTACACAAGTATCATGGTTTGGGAGAATTGAATTCATCTTCACAAGGCAATTTTCCAGAAATTAAAATTTATTGTCTGAGTCATTAACTTCAAAAGAAGATTCGGAGGAGATGAACGTGAATCTAAGACAATGAAGGCATGGGTTTTGTTGGGAACATGTTCAATTATGAAAATGTCTCTCAAATTTCACAAATCTATCACCATTTGAGATATTCAGGTGGGGTGTTGAAGCCTATTTTTTAGCAGTTCGCATCCGAAAATGAAGGAAATTAGTTGTAACTATTTCTATTTTTAGAGTTTGGTTAGATTTTGAATTTAATATTGATAGATGTAGTTGTTTTACCATAAATTCAGATTTATTTGATAGATATAGGGTTTTATTTTCAAGAGCATATAGGCTCTTCATTGTAATAGGTTTTAGTTTTCCATAGATGAATAAAAATTGTAGAGGAGGAAAGTTGAACTTTTCCATGGCAGATATTTTTTGTGCCACTACTTTCTTCAGTAAGTGATATTCTTGTGTAATTGTTTATCATGTTGACTCACTCCATTCTGTATTTGCTTCATGTTTGAACAATATTTTTATGGGCTAGAATTCATATTGCATACTCTAGGTTCATTGTTCAAGCATTTTCAAACAAGTTTCTGCTAAAGCTTTGCAGAACTCACCCTAGTTAGGTGCTTTGTTTGATGAGATTTATCCCTCTATATTCTAATCAAAGTACAAATTCCTCAATACTACCTTTCCTCTGTCCATGAATCTTTCAAACCCCAACCTCTTCAACCTAACTCAGATCCGATTGTTGACTCCATTACCCAATGTCCTCCTCCATGACTGTCTTGCCAAATTTTAAAAACAAACTTTTCCTATCAGAAATATGACCTTATGACTATCATTGATTCAATACCTTAAGTGATAATTTGTAAATAGTGAGAGATAACTCTCTGACTGTATAAGGTAGGGATACAATCTAAAGTGTTTATGTGGTTACCTCGAGGTTTTCTTGACACAACCCAAGGAAAATATGAGGGATAACATATTGGCATCGTTGCTGGGGATACTAGGGTTCAAATATTCCTAGGGTAAGAACGAAAATATTTCATATTTGATTGTTGATGGTGAGAAACAATCAAACATCAAGAAGGTTGAGTATCTTTCACCTGGAGACTCCATCTTTAGGGATCCAAATTTCAGTGACTCCACTGGTGGCATGATCCAATAATGAAGTTTTCAAAGAGAACTGGGAGACACTGCTAGGAAAATGAGCTCACTGTAAAGACATGGAAAGGAATGATGGAAATATAAGATACTCAAGTTTCATCTTTCTCCAAGACATCTTATCCTTTCTTGTGAATGTTTTCCTATCCTTTCCTAAGTTTCTCAAAATAATTTCTCATTGCTTACTGCATTCAAAACAAAACCATGAATTTACTCCTATATATCCTTCTTTGCAAACTGAAAGTATATCTTCATCTTGTGCATATGATTTTGATCAAGAAATTTTATTTGAACCACATGACATCAAGAAACAACCTTGTGAACTTCATGATACTAAAGATGATAATAGATCATTTCCACGTAGCTTTGTTTCTTCCAAGATTCCAAACCGGTATAGACCACTTCACCTACCTCATGTCCTTCATGATTTTCCTACAAAACATTACAAGTACCTTCCTATATTTTATGGATAATCCAAGAACCTTACAACTGAGAAACATCTTCAAGCTTTTGAGCATTTCCTTGATCTCTTTGAACTAGAGCATGATGATGTTTGCATGAGGTCTTTTTCCAAATATTTGCAAGGAGATGTTAAGGAATGGTTTAAGAAATTAAATCTTGAATCCATCTATACATGGGAAGAGTTTTTATGGAAATTGAACCCAAGAGATAGAACAATTACACTCACAAAATTGCTAATCAAACATGAAAAATTAACATCAAAGGAGACTGAAATTGGAGCATAACACTAATATGTATTGAATAAGTGTACAATATCCAACCTTGTAAAGTAAGAGGATGCTGAAACATATAATTACATGATATATTTGAATGCACAAGGATGCCATTTGAAATGGTCAAAAAGTAGGCTTATTAAATCTAGTCAAATCCCCCATAGGTGCATAAAGAAGTTTCCAAATCCACCAAGATGCTCACGAATTGGATAAGTCAAGTAGGAAAGCTAATTAGGGATGGAATAAAACTCATACATGCTTTTATTAGGAGAAAATTATAGAGGATTATTTGGGAAAAAAACAAGTCAACTACACCTAGTCTAGCTTTTCCTTTTTCCTTAAATCTCAATAAAACACGCAACTTTTCAGAAAAAGCAGATATGCGCTTTTGAGGATCTGGAATAAAGTAGACATGATAAAAATGGTTTCCATGAGGTTTATGAAGTGCTCCATGACTCATTTTTAGCAAGTGTTGACTTCTAAATCATGTAGAAGGCAACTAGCATAGAGTGGAATCTAGGAGACTAGGTAGTAAGACAAAACTGATTTAATTAATGTCTAAGGTAGGTAACTATGGGTTGATTATTCTAAAACCCCCCCTTAAGCTTGACTTTATGAGTAAATATAAGAAAAATATAGGGCCTACCAACTAGGCTTAGTCACCCTTTACATGCTACTTGTCCATTCAACCAAGGAAAGAGGCAAAAACCTAGTGGGAAAATCCTCCCTTAAACATGGACAGTAAAACAAAATTTGAAAATATTGTCATCAATCATGCTTCATAGCATGATCAACAATCCCTAGCAGTTAAATGATATTGCTGAATGTATTCTCACAAAAAACTTTGCTACCAGATGTCTGCTACTTGTTCTAAAGATGCACAAAAGAGTAGATGAATGGTACCATCATGCACAAGCTGTCAGATGTAGTGCATATGGATGTCAATGTGTTTGGTTCACTGTCTCTGAATTGGATCATTGTATATTTGAATGGTGCTCTAATTATCACAATAGATAATAGTTGAAAACTCTGATTTGAAGCCACATTCTTGAAGTATTCCTTGCAACCACAAACATTGAGTTGTTGCATTTACAACTCCTCTATACTCTACTTATGTAGATGAGAGTGCTATGGCACTCTGCTTCTTTCTTGAACAGCCAATTGGTCCTTCTACAAGCATGAACACATATCCTAATGTTGAATTTCAATCTGTGTTGTCGCCTTCCCAATCATTGTCAGTAAACCCAATCAAATCAAGATTAGATTTTGCTTTGTAGAAGATCCCATGAGTTCTTGTTCCTTGAACAAAGTTAAGGATCCTTTTGGCTGCTCTCTAGTGGATCTCATGAGGCTGATCCATGTATATTGAAGCCAAACTGCCTGCATAAGATAGATCAGGTCGAGTGTGTGTAAGATAAAGAAAACACCCAATCAATTTCCTATACAGTGTATTATTTACCATAGGAGAAGAACCTGCTTCTTCAAGCTTGACTCCTAAAAGGAAAAGAGTCTTGCTTGGATTTCAATATTTCATTTGAACTTGTTTAGAAAATCTAAGGCATGATTGGACTGATGTACTTTGATTCCATGTTGGGATTGATCAATTTTGAGACCCAAGAATTGGCTCAACAATCTCAAATCTGTCATAGAAAATGCATGGTTCATTGCATCCTTCAAGGAGGCAATCTCTTTCTTTAAACCTCATGTAATCAGAAGGTCATCCACATACAAGACAATAATTATTAAAGAACCATGAATCAGATTCAAATAAACATTAGGATCATACTTGCATCGAACAAAAATCAATGAGTGTAGAAAGCCATCAATCTTGGCATACCAAGCCCTAGGGGCTTGCTTCAGCCCATACAATGATTTCTTTAATGTGCACACAAAATATGGATTAGAAAAAAAGCCTTCAGGATGTTGCATGTAAATATATTTAGTGATATCTCCATTTAGGAAAGCACAATTCACATCCATGTGATGTACCTCCCACTGCTTCGAAGCTGCAATGGCTAAAGCTAGCCTTATGGAGTCCATATTTGCCACTGGTGCAAAGGTTTCATTGTAGTAAATACCATGTACTTGTGAGTATCCCTTGGCTGCCAATATTGCATTATATTTCAAAGGTGAACTATCAACAGAAAACGTAGTCTTTAAAACCCACTTACATTGAACTAGCTTCCTCCCTGGGGGAAGATCAACCAGTTCCCAAGTGTTGTTCTTCTGGAGCGAGCTGAATTCTTATTTCATGGATGTTTGATATCTTAGATCATGTGTTTCATATTAATATGTTTGTGGATCTTATTCAACCATCAGATATCACTTCTCAGCAAATAAAGGATCTTTCATACAAAGGGCACTCTCAAACTGAGATCTAGTCTTCCTAGTGTCATTAGGATTTCTAGCTAGTTCCCAAGCTGCATGAATGGTATTTTCTACCCATTTTGGTCTTGTAGGACTATCAGGATCTGCAATCAAATCATCATTATCAGACATATCAGAATCAACAAACTCATTAGTCTCTCCACTTACAACCAATGGATATGGTGGTGATGAAGACTCTCCAACTTCAACTGCTACTAAAGGCTCTTCTTGGAACTGAACACTTCTTTCAATGAAATATTTGTTAGTGCTCAAGTTGATCAGCTTGTACCCTTTTGAATATTTATAATACCCAACAAATAGGCACTCTTGGCTTTGGGGTTGCAAAGCCTTTCTCTTTTTAGTTGGAATTGTAGCCCAAGCCTTTGAGCCAAAAATCCTGAAATGGATCACATCTAGCTTGTGCCCACTCCAAGATTCGAAAGGAGTCATACCATCAAGATTCTTATGAGGCACCCTATTCTGAATGTAGGATGCATAGTTTATAGCCTCAGCCAAAAATTTTGGTGGCAAAGTTTTAGCCTCCATCATGCAAGTTGCCATCTCCTTTAGTGACCTGTTTTTTCTCTCAGCAACACCATTTTGGTGTGGTGTGTAAGGGATCAAATGCTGCATTTGAATACCTACATATTTACAATACTGAATGAACTCATACTTGAAATACTCACCACCATACCAATCCAGTATGTCTACCACCACAATATCAATAAACTGACATATCTTGTCATTTGCAGATAAACGAATGAGAACATTCTCCATTCCCCCCACTACTTTGACACTGGTTCTGTCTAATTGAGTAACTTCCCAAGCAGTAGGATTTTGCTTCTCATTATTTTTTTTGCAAACTGCGAGTGGAATAACATTCACGGATGATCCAGAGTCTACTAGACAATTATGCACCTTATGGCTCAACATTTCCAGAGTCAAAAGGAAAGTGGGGTTCTAGATTTCCCTCCCCCAATTGATTCGACATCTTCCTCCACAGGTTGGTTTTCGGTGGGTATCTCTTCCTCTGGTTCTTCAAGTCTTTTAGTATTTTCTTTATTAACACCTACTTTTTCTTCCATAGGCTTAGTAGGCTTGCTGATTTGCTCTAAATCTTGGCTGATAATGGTAATTTCGGGTACTTTGTCCTCAACATTGTTCTTTGGTTGTTTCCTGACATTCTCTTGCAACGTCTTAATTTTTGAGATTATTGACTTGTCTTTATTTACCAAATTCAAGTCTTTTGTTGTTATTGGTATATTCTCAGGTTTAAGAGTACTTTTTTCTGTATCAAACAGCGAGACACAATCCCATAAAAACATGGTATCATTTTCTTGTTTTTCTATGGTCTTATTACCTTTTTCCTCCTCATCATTGTCCTCAGTCAATTTAGAATCCAAGAGATGATTCATTACCAATGTCATTGAATTTAACCATTGAGGACAATTCTTTTCAGAATGGGGTTGTTGGTGAAAAGTGCAGAAATTATCCATCCCTACCTCTGTCAGATTCATTGATGCAGAACCGTGCGGAGGATTCTTGAATTGGTTGTTATCTTCCCTTTTTTTGTAGTAAGGCTTATAATCTTTCTGAGCTTCTTTTTCCTTCTCCAAATCTATTATTCTGTTGGAAAGCTTTTGCATCATCTTTAACATCCCCTCAAAATCATGTGATTGCTCCTCTTTAGGTTTAGACAGCAATAAGGCTCTTTTCCCAAAAGTTTTTTTCTCCAGATTGCTTGGGATAATATTCTATACTTTCCTTTTCAGCCTCTACTCTTTTTGCTTCTTCATAAGTCTCTCCTAAGGTAGGATTAACTTGATCTTTTGTGAACATAGCCAAGTCAGGACCTAAAGCTGAGGTATAATACTCAATTAGAACTTTATCAGAGGGCTTATCAGTTGCAGATAAGTTCTTGAGGTAAGCATAAAATCTTTGAGTGAAACTGTGTACCTTTTCTTTCATTTCTTTTTTTAAAGAACCTAAGACTTTCATTAGTGCTCCATGCATCTTTTGGGATGCATACTTACTTCTGAAAATTCTTTCAAAGGTATCCCAATCTGGGATAGAGTTTGTAGGCAAACCAAAGTACCATGATGCTACTGCTCCTTTAAGGGTGTGCAGAAAAAGTCTACAAACTACATCCTCATGTTCCCCAGCCCTTAATCCTTCGATTTCCAAATAGAAACTTTGAAAATGGTCATCTACTACAACCTTCTCATTAGGATCAAACTTAGGCAGCAACTTCTCAAAATCTTGAGGTAAGTCATGCAACATAGGTGTTAAGTTCAAGGGTGATCTAGATTTCCAAGCCAGTGGTGGATTTGGTGGGTTAAGTGGTTGATTTGCATTTACACCTGCCATGAGTCTAGGTGGAGAGTGAGGGGGTGAAGGAACAAGAGTTCGCACAGGAGAACAGTAAGGTGTGTTTGGGCCTACTTGATTCAAAGGCTGAACAACCTCCTGTAATGATACTTCTACTAACTCTTCCCAATCTCTAACCAACATTGAATCTTGCAAGATGGGACAGTATTTCTTCTTGTACTCTCTTCGAGGTAAATCAGGGATAATGGGTGATCCTCTAATACTCTTTACATAAGCCTGCGTGTGTCTTCTCAGATCATTTACTACCTGGTTGTCCATAGCAAACAAATGTTCTCTGTTCTCTTTAGTATTTGGATCAAGAAACAAACTGCTTTCAAAACTATCACTGGTGGAGTAATTTCAAGGAAATGGATTTCCCTAGCCAGCCATGCACTGGTGGCCCTCCTTCTAGCACCAGAAACTGTTGAGGCCTAGAAATTGACAGGAAAAAACATTAAGGGATTCTCCCTAGTCAACGTTTCCAACTAGCCCATGACTGTTTGGTGTAGGGAATCCGTCTGGTTTGCAGTACGGCTACGGTAGGTCAAGTAACAAAAATAAAAGGTTTTACTGGTTGCATCTCGGTCCACCATGTATATTTTTGTGTTTTTTAGTTTTAAGTATGATATGCAAGTGCCTATCTAAAATGTAGATTGATTAAGAATGCAAGGAGTGGTCACAATGTGATGCGTAGGTTCTTACCTCTCGTCTTAGGCTCTCTTGCATCTAAATCACACACAGCAAGAAATTAAAACTAACTACCTAACCTATCCCTAGGGAGCAAGATTATCATTTATTAATGAGTAATGTATTTTGTACATGCATTATGAAAAATCATAGATAGATTATACTTCTTTTAAAACACATGAACAATTAAAGATATTTGAACAACCAGATAGCCAATTGTTTTATGAACAACATTCATTACTCATAGTGGAAATTTTCATAAGATAAACTAGAAAACATTCATACAATAACATAGGTTCAAAGATTTAGAATGATCTCATAGTTAATGGACACAAAGCTGAAAACGAAATAGTTCCTCTTCAACAAATCCATAGCACAACATTTGAACATTCCACCAAGCTTTCTCCAACAGGAAAACTGTAATTATCTATTGCAAAAGGAAATAGTTCTTCTTACAATATGTCTTCATAAATCTAACTGGGAAAAAGTCCTTCTCTTATCTAAACCTTCTATATTTATACAAAAAGAAAAAAACTGTTGGGCTGCCCACAAATGACTCTTGGGCTTCCCCAACTCTTCACCTCCCACACTTTTCTTTCAGTAAGCGCTTATAGAATTTACAATATATTACAATAAAACAAATAAATGCTTATGAGGAGGGTCCCGCTTGACTATTCAAGAACTTCTTCCACGCTGAAGCCTCTGAGGTAATGCTTTCAAACTTGGAAGGTTCTAGGAAACGAATATTTATTTCAAATTTAGTGGCCTAATTTCTTATTACTTTGATTCTAGCTGCGCTCAGGGGAAGTTGGTCCTCTAGCAATTGCACACTAACCATGGAATGAGCTACTTCATTCCTCAAGGTTTGCTCATCTAGGGCTTTGATGTGCTGGATCCTTTGTCCATCCTCCTGATATCTTCTTTGCAACATCTCCAAAAAAAGGCCGTGCTCTGGAAAGGTATCCATTCTCTGCTCAGCTTCAACCTGGAAATGATTATACATAATCAAAACTCTCCTGAAGAATTATGCACAAGCCCCCTTTGTCTTCTTGACAGCATTCTTGAATTCTTCGGCTGTGTTTATGGAAAACTCCAGTAAATCATAGTCTTTCCTCAAGGCTTGTTGATCTTTCGATGGTACATCTATAGGGGTTTCTTCATTCTCTTCTAATCTAGCCATCCTTCATGTTAGGACTTCTAATATGTCCTACTATTTGTCTACAAAATATGAAGAGGTTTCCAAAATCTCTTCCAGCCGATTGTCTACCTGCAAGATCTTGCACCTTTCTTCCTCTATAGCTACTTGCAGCTGGTGCATCTTGCTCCTTTGTGCTAGAACGTGCTGCTTGAAAGGCTGAAGATTGACTATCTGTTCCCTAGCCTCTTCTAGAGCTATTGTTAATGAGGAAACCTGTTCTTTAAGCTCTGTAGTATGCCCCTGAGATTTCCTCTCAAATTCCTCCAAGGTATCTTTCTATAGCTCCAATTCCCCTATCTTACCTAGCAGCTGCTCCTTTTCAGTCCTTAACCCTTGACATTCCTGCTGCATTTTCTCCAGACTTCCTTGGGCAGCCTCCAAATATCTCTTCTGTACTTGAAGGAACTGGAGCTCAACCGTTGAAGACTTTATTTCATGTTGTATGTCTTCAAACTTTATTTTCAATCTACTACTTTCCTCTCTTTCTCTTCTCAGGGTGTCCTTTAGCTGGGCAGTAGACTCCTTTGACTGTTCAAGATCAGTCAATATCTGATCTACATTGTCCTTAGAAGCATGGATCAATGCAGCCCCAACTTTGATGGTGAATCTGGGTTCCTTGTCTGTCCCATATACTATGGTTGTATCATTTATCATTTTACCCGACTGCCCCCCAGTCTCGATCTTTCTCTTGGTCCTCTTCACTATTCTTTTCTTTTCCCTATCATAAAAAATAGTGTTGAAATCCGGTACCTCCTCCCCTTTCTTCTGCTCGAAAGGGATTAGTCTTAGGGTAGGGACAATAGCCTGTCCTATTGTGCTTCTAGCAGCTACCTCAGGATCTTGAATATCATGATTACCCAAGTCCTAAGCCTGACTGTCTATAGGATCAGAAGCTGATTGCTCTGTCCCTGCCCCTGTCAGTTGTAGTCTTTCTGCTTCTTTCTTTCTTAGTTCCTCATCCATTTTTATTTTCTTTTCCTCCTCTTCACTACGGGAAACTTCTTCTACCTTTATAGCTTCTTCTTGTTCAACTCTTCTCTTTTCTTCCTCCTCACCTTTGAGCCAAATTTCAGCTTCTTGAGCTAGTCTCCTAGCATCTTCATCTCTTTTTCTAGCCTCTTCCTCCTCTGCCTTTTCCTTCTCATCCTGTCCTTTCCCGCCTTTGGTGGTGATTCTCTTTTTAAATCTTCTTTTTTAGGCCATTATACTTTCTGCACTGCAAAAAATGGATTCATCTTTATCCCAGTGGCTTGTGTATTCAAAATGTACATTTGCCTCCTTGCAGTGTTCTACCACTTTATTCCAGGAATCGTTCCTGTGGAAATTTAGCTCCCCAAAATGGAACTTCCCCAATTCTTCCACAAATTCGTCAGATTTCTTCACTCTTGTGAACCTATAGCTTCCCAACTTGCATGGTAAGGGAGGATAAGTTGCTTTCTTATGTTCAAATAAAAATCTCCCTATGCCATCTAAGAAGACTTCCCTAACTGCCTCCTTGTGCACTACATAGTCCGTGGCATATTTTGGCAGTAGTGAAGGTGCTCTGGAGCATCCATACATTCTGAAATAAAATCCATCTTCTGTCAAGTAATAATCTACATATTCTTTAATAAACTGCAGTGCTTCCTTCGACATGCAGTTGCACTCTTTTAAGGAGATCAATGTATATAATGGCATGATGAAGTGCTCACACACTTCTCTATAGTGACTGTGGTATTTGTGTGCCCACAGTGGCTTGTAATCTAAGTAGACTGGTGTTCTCTCTCGGTTCCAGATACACCTCAGATTTGGGAAGGGTTGATTGCATAGTATGCAGTCAATCAGTATAGAGCTCATATAGAACTCTGATCTCTTCTGGGACACCCCTTCTAATGCTGAAGCAATGCAGACTGAGAGGTTGTTGGACACAATGTTTTCCCAATTGAACACTGTCCCCTGTGTTGCAACATAGAATATGATAGGCACCCACTCTAACTTGAAGCTTTTACCGTGGGCCCTCCCAAAAATCCTATTCAGCATCACGGCAATGAACCTGTAAGGAGTCCTTAAAGTGATAGTATCATATTCCCCAGATGGCCTAGTCCTAAAGTTCTTTCCAAGCATGAGCATTCTATTCAGTGTCTCGACTAGGTCCAGCTTAATTGTCTTTAGCCAATCTTCAGTCAAGTATACTTGTGCTTCTGGTAAGTGGCAGGCCAGTGATATGTACCCAGGGTTATAAGCAGCATAACCTTGTTTATCAACATTTGCCAAAATCATGGTGGTTACATCTGCCCTAGGCAGAATCCATCCAATCACCTCTGAGCACAGGAAAAGCTCAGGTAAAGTATCAACTTTCATCAATGCATATCTCTCTAGATTTGCATATATGGTTTCCTCCTCAAAACTTGTGTTAGGTACCTCCTGGTGCATTATTAATCTCTAGACTTCCCCCCATTTATACTCAAGTTCCATACCAACTATGCATTTGGTATGCTCGCAGGTGTACTCAACCCTAGTGACAATTTCAACCTTGGGTTACTCCTCTACTACGGGAGCCTTCTTCTTCTATCATTTAGACATCTCATATTCTGAAGAATTTCCCTGTCATACACAAAATCCTTTTAGGTTCTGTTGGGCCATTCCTCGATAACATTAAAAAATGGAGACATAAATGTATGAGCATTTTACCTCGTCTAGGCTAAACATTGATTGCAGCTATGAAAATAAACAAATAATACTCAAAACCAAATGTCCCGCATAAAATCAATCTTCCAAAAGGCTAAAACCAGCTTACAACCATCATTTGTAGAATCAACCTATAATATCATGGCCTTTCTTAATGAAGAAAAATTTCCCTCTCAGTGCTACGAATGAAATCGTTACATGGAAAATAAGATGCCTAATCCCATGTGAAGGATACTGCATTATGGTAGTGCATTTGACTCACTGTGTGTTCAAATTTTAACAATCTCATCCTAAGGGGTGTAACCTCCACATTGCGACCCTGGTTCTGAAGTAAATAAGAAACGCTCTCCCCGGACGACCACAGATAGACTAGAGGATACTAGTGCGGACAGCGTAACGGCCGTCTGTACCGGTTTCCCCAGCAGTCAAGTGCGTGCTGCAAACTCATAACGGCTGTGAATGCAATCATCAATCAAAACAACAAAACCCCCCATCGGGTAGCCATACCATTTACCTAGATATATATACATGCTGAAAATTAAACCTAGGTAATCACTAACCGCCGAGACAGGAGCTAACTGAGGGTGACAGAATCAGTTTGACTATTCAAACAAAAAGGAAAAATGGGCATAAGGGCCTACCTGGCAATGTGCTGCGCAACTGGTTGAGAAAAAAAACCGCAAACCTCCACGGCGGAGCCACCTAGGAGCGAGGTACCGACAGCAAGTGCGTTGGTCTTTTCGAGCGATAACGATAGCATGGGAAAATAACAATAAAAAATGATAATAACCCGACCCCAATATATACGCCATGGTCAACACATAATCAACAGGAAAAATAAACCAAACGGGAGGCAGAAAGGCTACAGGATTGATGATCCTGTTAGTATTGCCTCCGTAACGGCAGATGATGAAACGTCTAGGAGACCCGCAATGACGTCGGCAGGAGAAATAAACAAAACTTCACATCGAAGCTCACCAAGCTAAGGTATCGGACCAATAGCTGGTTGAAAAGCCGCAACGGTGGAAACCAAAAAGGCACCGAGTTCCGCAGACCAATCAAAATTGAAGCAAAAATAAACATTACTTTGGCCAAAAATAATGGTCACATGGAAAACAAAATCAAACTACAACGGAAGAACAGTGTTTCCCAAAGACGCAACGGTGAAAGATGAAAGCCTAACGATCTGCGAATCAAAATGGTGGGGATCGGAAGAGGATAATACAACCCTTGGGAAGCTTTGGAATACCTCCTCTGCAACGATGGAATACTTAGAGACAAGCATTTCGACGAGATCTTAAAACAGCCGCCAAAGAATAAAGCGCATCGGAGAGCCAAAAACCCTTGGATCGGTATTGATGTCCCGTTCTTTTTTGAAACAGCGGGCGTGAAGATAATTGGACTCTCGACTCAAAAGTCTAAAACACTTCCGATGGTAAGGCAAAATCAATTCAAACCATAAAACATCACTGGCATAAAAGTAATCCTTGCGCAAACATCAAACAAAACCAAAGAGCTGAGAAAAAAGAAATAAAAGGAGGGTCCTAAATTTTTTTGAATTTTGGGAAAATGTTGCAGTTGCAATAGAAGGTAGAAGAAAAGTGAACAAACAATGCATATTGAAGGCCCAAAGCATCCAATGACTAGAAAGAATTTGTCAATGGGAACATGCGAGGAGAAAATAAATTTTAAAGTTTTTGGAATGGTATTAAACAACAGTAGAAATTGATGGTCAGATGAGCAGGTGAAACACATCATCGACGTGCATGGATTTCACACCAACAACTATCAGAGACAAACAAAATTTCTGCATCTACGAAATCTGGTAGACCCGAGAAAATTGAATGGTGGAGATATAGTGGGTTCTTGATCCATGGTCAGGGATGATTTCATGATGAGAATTGGCAAGGAGAAAATCAATCCTAAAATCAGTGAAATTTCTTATCCAACATTAATATGCAAGCCCATGTTCATGCTCTATAGGCACCATTTTCGTCATTTTGCAACTTCAAAATAGACACAGATCTGAACTTTGGGTATCTTGCAAAGAAATTCAGTGTTTCACTTCATAAAGAGCCAAATTTATGTGGCATAATTTGTCCAAGCTTACAGATACTTATTCAGTAGAACAAAAAGGAACATGAGGAAAGTTTCGATAGCACAGGAGCAAAGTCTTCGTACAACTCAAAAGCTTCATCAAAGAATATGGATATTTTATCCTTATTTTCTTAGAAATTTCTATGGACTTTATTTAAAATTTGGATGTCCTCTTCCCAATATAAGCATGGATTTGCATTATTTAATCATTCATATTTCAAAGACTCCTTGAAACATACAGAAAGTGGAGATTCATAAGAAAAGTTGTGTGTATTCTTTTACATAGTTGAAGATCATCCACAAGTAGTATCGGGTACCAAGAATATCCACATAAATAGAGTATCAAATGTAAATTATAGCAGTGAGGAAAATGTTTATAAAATTTATTGTTTTAGTCATTAAGTTCAGAGAGTTGTTTCCACCAAATGGAAGTGAACTTTCAAAAACCGAGAGAGGAGTTTCCTAAAGAAAATTCTTATATAAAATAAACTCTCTAATTTTTTACATGGGTATCATGGTTTTAGAGAATTTAATTCATCTTCACAGGGAAAGTTTCCAGAAATTAAAATTTATTGTCTGAGTGATTGACTTAAAAATAATATTCCAAGGATATGGAGGAGTATATGAGAAAATGAAGGCATGGTTTGTGTCAGGAACATGCTTAGTTACAAAAACCTCTCTCAGATGTCACAAATATATCACCATTTTAGATGCAGGTGAGGATTAGAAGCCTATTTTTCAGGAGTACGCATCTTGAAATGAAGGAAATTAGTTGTAACTGTTTCTATTTTTAGAGTTTAGTTAGATTTCGAATTTAATATTGATAGATGTAGTTTTTTTACTATAAATTTATATTTATTTGATAGATCTAGGGTTGGATTTTCAAGAGAATAGAGGATATTTCTTATAATAGGTTTCATTTTTCCATAGATTAATAAAAATTGGAGAGGAGGAATGTTGAACTTTTCCATGGAAGAGATTTCTTGTTCCATCACTTTCTTTAGTAAGTGATCTTCTTGTGTAATTGTTTATCCTGTTTCCCCACTCCATTTTGTATTTGATTCAGTTTGAACACTAGTTTTATGGTCTAGAATTCATCATCATCATCATCATCAAGCATTTTCAAACAATTATTTGCTAAAGTTTTACAGAACTCATCCTATTTAGGTGCTCTATTTGATGGGATGTCTCCCTCTATCTTCTAATCAACCTACAAATACCTCAATACTGAGGAAATGGTGTCTAACTTTCCTCTGTCCATGAATTTTTCAAACCCAACCTCTTTCAACCTAATTAAGATATGATTGTTGACACCACTACCCAATGGCATCCTCCATGATTATCTTGCCAAATTATAAAAACAAACTTGTCCTATAAAAAATATGACCTTCTAACTATCATTGATTGAATATCTTAAGTGAGAATTTTTAAATAGTGAGATATCCCTCTTTGACTGTATAAGTTAAAGATAGAGTCTAAAGTGGTTATGTGGTTACCTTGGGGTTTCCTTGACACAATCCAAGGAAAATATGAGTGAAAAAACTAAGGGTAACATATTTAAATCTTTCTTAGATGGAAGTTTGTTCATGTTTACCTCACAGTCTCTCACTAGTTCTGAAACCTTTCCTTTTGGACCAGTGGCTAATTGTACCATCCATGGTTTCTCTTGTTTTAATTTGTTCAGTTTACACGTTTCAACCGACTTGGGTGATACATAGCTTCCACAAGAACTATGATCATTCAAAATAGAAATAGAAGTGTTTGAAATATTACCTTCTATTTTGACCATAGTGGCCTGACGGTATTCTTGTCGGCCATCAAGTGCTGCATAGATCCTCGGTGTGCTAGCCATATCCTCTACTGTTGGGTCTTCCTAAAGATTGTGTAAGATTCCATTTTTCTTGTTTGGACTATCTCTAGTATAATGGGGTCCTTGGCATTTCCAACAGTTAACTTGCAGTGGGGCAGCCTTGGCTCCTCCGTTTGTTGTTGATCTGTTGGTATTTTGTGCAAGCACATTTCGCTTTCCACGGGTCTTGTTGAAGTTTCTGTTGGCCAAAAAAATGTTGTTTTGTTTTATGTAAGGCGATTTTTGGTTGTTTGAGAAGGTCCTAGACTTGTCTCAAATTATGTTTATATTTTCCTTCCTTAGTTGTCTATGCTCATAGAAAAGTCTAGCTTTGTGTAAAGTAGTTTCCATAGTTTTGGGTATTTCAAACTCTGTTCTCTCTCGAAAATTGGGAGGAAGACACCCCCAAGAAAATTGTATTTTCACTTTTACGTCCTTTATGTAAGGCACATAATGTAACAAATCCAAGAATATATTGATAAAGGCCTCCATGGTCATGGATCCCATCCTTAACTCATGAAATTATTTCACCTTACTATCAAAGAATCTCTCATACATGTTATTCTCCTCTGATTTCTGTTACTTCATCCTTTTTGGTATGCTTTAGGTCTCTCCACCATCTAGCTAATTTTCGATTTAAATTATAAATTGCTAGCCGAGATTTCATCTCACTAGAGTAGTTGTGTACTCGAAAGTATTTGCTCATACCTAGGAGCCTTTCTTCGGCCATCTCCCTGGTATTCATCTCTCCTTCATAGGTTGGGGCTTTTATTTTTTTAAATTCTCCTTGGAGGTTGTAACCATTTTTCTGCCTCTTTCTGCAAGGAGAAAGTGAATTATCACTGGAAAGACTATGATAATATTTTTCTGGAAGCTTGGGTTTGTGTTCTTCTCTTCCCTTTTCCTTTGGATTTCTGGTCCTTTTTCAATGATAACCTTCCTTATATTTATTGGTTGAATGAATAGGTTGTCCATGAGGGTTTAATCCCATCATGTTCCGAAGTAAAGCTTCATTGATTTCTTTCTTCTCTTTTCTCTCTTTCATGTTATATCATCTTTAAAACTTTGTAAGTCTACTTGCAGACTCTGTATGGTTTTCATTAGATCATAATTTAATTCTACCACGAGTGTTGGGTAATTCATATTTCCTTGTCGGTTGTTGTCCTTTTATGTATTCATGATCTAGACTGTTCTTTAATCCTGCAATTAAAACATTTAGTAACAAATAATTTTTTGTTAGTTAACAAAATTTCAAATACAGTTTTGAAATGTTTATTTCTGCAATGGATGTTCAATAGCTCCCATTAGGTATCTTAGTGTTTGAATCTGGGCTCTTATACCACTTGTAATGTCCCTAAAATCCATAAATAAATTGTATGCTAATAAAACTGCTAAGATCTTAAGGACATCTTCTTTTTATTGTGGAATAAGAACTTGGATAAAGAACTAAGCCTAAGTTCTGTTGTTGTTGTTTTTTTAGTGTTTCCTGAATGATGATGATATTTACATGTCACTATTCTATATTTTGATCTACTTATAGTTTATGTACATGTTATGTCTAGTTTTCTGATGCTACTGATCTTATTATGTTCATGTTTTTCCTTCATGTTACGTTATCTAGTTATTATTTGTTTACAATGAAGAGGATGACTTACCTATGTATATCAAGGGGTGGAGTGGAAGGATTTTTCCCTATAGACTTACTCAGAAAGGTAAGGAATCCTATGATACTGGGATTACTTAGTTCATTACGAACTAACACATGTGTTCCTATCTTACGGCAGGTGACTTCAACTATAAACCTAGGCTCATGAACTTGACGAAAAAGATTCCTAGCATATACAACGAGCTAAAAATAAGCGCTAAAGGTTTTCTCAAACAAATACTAAACCGTACACTCACAACCTTGATCTCACCACTATAGGATGAAAAGTGGTTTAAGCCTAAATGTAAAAATAGATGTTTCTAACATGTGGTATATGCTTTTAAACTGTGGTATTGAGGACTTAATGATTTGAATGGAAAGAGGGTTAAAAACTATGTGCAAATCGAATACTATAGAGAGTGGGTTAATATTTTCGTGGAAAGAAGTATGATGTCGAATTATAGTAAATGCGGTTTTGATTTGAGATTTGGTGGAGGCAGGTTGGTGCATTCAATGAGCCATGGGATGGGAAGGCTCATGTGTTAACTCTAGAATTAGTTTTTTTTTCCTATCATTTGTTTGGTCCTCCGTTTATGTTGAGGGAGGTTTATGCTCTAGTGTTGGAGTTGCACATACCCTGGTTGGATTACACTACTGGTCACAAAACTCTTCTAGGAATGCCAAAGTTCCCATATGATTCTTGTGAATTTTTTCCTATCCTTTCCTAAGTTTGTCAAAATAATTTCTCATTACTTACTGCATTCAAAACAAAACCATCAATTTAATCTTGTATATCCTTCTTTTCAAATTGGAAGTATCTCTTCATCTTGTGCATATGATTTTGATCAAGACCTTTTATTTGAACCACATGACATCAAGAAACAACCTTCTGAACTTCATGATACTAAAGATGATAATACATCCTTTCCACATAGCTTTGTTTCTTCCAATATTCCAAACCGGTATAGAACACTTCACCTACCACATGTCCTTCATGATTTTCCTACAAAATATTACAAGTACCTTCCTAGATTTGATGGACAATCTAAGAACCTTATTGCTGAGAAACATCTTCAACATTTTGAGCATTTCATTGATATATTTGAATTAGAGCACGGTGATGTTTGTATGAGGTCTTTTTCCCAATCTTTGCAAGGAGATGTTAAGGAATGGTTTAAGCACTTACAACCTAAATCCATCAATACATGGGAAGAGTTTTATGATATCTTTTTAAAATTTTGGGGTAGGAGGAGTTCATTGGACCAAGTTATTTCAGATTTTTATTGCATGAAGAAACAAGAATGTGAAACTAGATATAGTTTTAACACAAGGATTGCAAGCTTTTATTATAACATGCCTAAAGAGATTCAACCACTTAAAATTTATTCTAAATTATATTATGCATCTACCTTTCCTTTGGAGTTGTCCTTCCTTCTTTTGGAGAGAAAGTTAGACACTTTGTAGCACATGTTTGTTGATTCATTGGACGTTGGAGACAATATTAGAATGTCCAAAAAAAATTAAGATCAATATAGTATAAATGAAATGGAAAAGGAATTAGAGTTGGATGAACTACATAAAAAAAAAAAAGAATTTTCTTTGTATTCCAATCCTCTCCATGGTGAACAGAAAGATACTCATCCCACTAATGTACAAGAAGAATGTTGCAATGATTTGTTTCATAAAGATTGCAATCAACCTGTCACAAATTTTGTTAGTGATGATTTTAAAAATGATTTCATCCTACCTATATATGATGAGTATGAGGAGGACTCCTTGGATGTTGTGCCTAAAAATCCAGCTGAATTTTTTGTAAGTTCTGAGTTAGTTAGTGAAAAAAATTCATTGCAATCCATTATCAAAAGGATGAAAACAGAGTGGATAGTCAGTGTGTTGAAAGTGATTGTTTTCCTTTGTGTTATTGTTCATTTGAAATGTTGAGACAAATACTTAAAGTTTTTAATCAAAAACAAAAATTTGAGATAATGCAGAATTTCTTAAAAAAAAATTAAATTGATGATGAAATAGAAGAGCAATTGTGCAATCAATCCATACATTTAGAAAAAAAAGAAGTTTGCAATCAAGAAGCGAAACACCAAAAAGAAAATCAAGGTTCTTTTTCAAATTCATAATTTTGGTGTCAAGAAGAATTTATTTCACTTGTTTTTATTGAATAAAATAATGATATTTCTGCTGAATTACATAAAGAGGATTGAGTTTTAAATTATGAAATTTTGAATGAAGTTGTTAATATCTCATTTTAAAACTATCATGAGAATTCCCTTCAAGATTATTTTGAAGATCAATTTGACAGTGTGCAATAGAATTTACAATTTGAGCAGTGTTCTCGTGGTAAGCAAATGACACAGTATGCTGAAGGCTTTCATGTGTTTTATGATTCAGTGGCCAAATATATGGAGAAAATTTGTAGTGATAATGGTTGGTTATGTCATTGTTGTAAAAATCAAGTCATTTATCATAACTTGTTACCATTAAATTCTTATGTTATGATTTTGATTAAGAATGATGACAAAATTTATCTATGGGATTAGTTGCTTGATTGGCTCCATTGGAAGTCAAAATTTACTTGATTGGGAATTTATGATCAGTAAATTAGGGTAGGTAGCTGTGAATAAGATCAACATGGAAAGAATTTATTTTAGCAGTTTTTCAGTTTTGATTTTAGTAGGAGTTCAATTTTAGTTTGAAAGTTCAGTTTTGTAGTTTATAATTGGTTTCAGTCTTTGGAGGATGGATGGGTGATCGGTTACATGTTGTAGAAGGTATATGTTTGTAGCACGGTTTCAATGGATGGTTACAGGTAAGAATAGGTTGAGGATTTCAGAAAAATTTTGGGAGCATCCCAATGGATCAAAAACTTGGTCTACCGGGTTCTTTGCTACCTTGCACGGAGGATAACATCCCCAATTGGAGCCAGTTGTTAGAATTATTCTATTATAGTAGTGGTTGATGTTATTACCATTAAATTTTTAGCTCTCATTGATGGTTTAACGACTCCAATTTTTTCTTCATTTAAAATATGGAAAAAGGGGATTTTTATAAAAAAATTATAAAATATCGACAAAAGGTATTTTTGGCTCAAGGTCCCTCATCACTGAGAGAATTTGGGCCCACACATATACCTACCACATCAACGAACAATCCAAGTCAACAATAAAAGTGTGCCTTCAAAGCCCAAGCAACCAAGTGCCAAGGTCCCAAATACTATATCACATTGTTCCTTGATATATATTGAGATTGCATGTGCATATAAACAATGATGAGTTTTGTTATTTAGAGAATGTGGGATAATATCCCCATCACAAAAAAGTAAAAAATATAAGGGTGCCTAGCATAAACGAATTCTCAATTTGCATAGGGTGTTTTATAATATGAAGAACTCCAATGATTTGTGCTCTCACACATTGTTAGTGTCAGTTGAATCATATAATATTTTGCAGATGGGAACTATGAGGCCAAATATTTTTTTTATATTCTCTACACACTAGCAGATATGCAATATGCAGTTTTTTATACGGTCGTTACTTCCAGCAGAATGCAAGCATTACATGAATATTTTATTCATCACATGGATGGTTGTATTATAGACACCGATGGTGAGAAACAAAAAGTAATTATTGTTCAGACGATGAAATATAAAGAAATGTAGTAGAGAAGGATGGACATAATGCACACTTAGAGCTCTGTAAATACCACCTCGCCTTTCTACCTTAAGTTTTTCGAGCAATATTTCCATCTTGAAATCCCTCAAGAGCCTCTAAATTTGTCACTTCTCGATATCGTTCTGCCATTTGAGATTGGTTTCCTTAAGCAGTTGGACGAGCTTGATTTATTCTTTAATAAATTGAAGACTTTATCAAATGATGTCTCTGATTTGAGGGTTTTTAAAAATCTTTCAAAGTTACAAGCAATAAATTAATGGAGGTTCCCATAAGGGGGAGCGATTCAGTGCACTGGATTCAAGTTAATGTTCCCCACACCACTACTACAATGTTTCCCAAAAACCAATCATGCGCCCCACCATCACAGAATGCAGTGGGAGTTTTCCCTTAGTGGTCTTCAGGCCACGTTATCTGGCATATCCATAAAAATTACCCCGATATGTTGAAGCTGCTGAAATTGTTATATACACAAGAGCCATTAAAATATGGTTTGCATGTTATTTGTTGTATGGTGGACACAGATAAGCTTGTGTTGGTATTTCCACTTTGAGACAGTCTATGGAAAAGGAATTTTCTTCACAAGACACAATTTCACTTCAATATTGTAAAGGCAAATTTTATTGAGCTTTATAGGAAATAAACCTAAGTATATGCTTGAGCTCTGGGAAGGATAAATTTGATAGAATGATGTGGTATTTTACCAAAGGATTTATGATGCAGATGTGAAGCGATTAATGCTTCATCATCAGCTGCCTTATTGCATTGTTTTGTGCTCAAGTGTTTTCATTTGTACTCACAAGAGATAGTGATATGAAATTGTGTGAGCACTTAAGGAATGCAAACATTTTTTGTAGATGAGACTAGTGCACAAATGATGGCCGTGTGAGAGAAAATTCAATAGAAAAATTGCAAGAGTTTGTTGCAGGCATGGTGGTTTTTACTAGCGACGATAGAAGCAAAATGAATACAAGATGTAGATTGAAGGCCCAAAACATCCAATGACCAAAAAGAATTTTTCAATGGGAACATGCGAGGAGAAAATAAATTTTAAATTTCGTGAAATGGTGTTGGACAACAAAATAAATTGATGGTCAGATTGGCAGGTGAAACACATCATCAACGCGCATGGATCTTGCACCAACAACTAGCACAGACAAACAAAATTTTTGCATCTGCGAAATCTGGTAGACCTAACAAAATTGAATGGTGGAGATATGGTGGGTTCTTGATCCATGATCCAAGATGATTTCATGATGAGAATTAGCAAGGAGAAAATAAATCCTAAAATAAAAAAAATTCTTATCCGGTGTTAATATGCAAGCCCGTTTTCATGCTCTATAGTCATCGTTTTTATCATTTTGCAACTTCAAAATAGACCCAACTCAGAAATTTGGGGATATTGCAAATAAATTGGGTGTTTCACTTTATAAAGAGCCAAATTTACGTGGCATAATTTGTCCAATCTGGTAGATACTTATTTAGTAGAACAAAAAGGCACAGGAGGAAAGTTTCAATAGCACAGGAGAAAAGTCTTAGTACAACTCAAAAGTTGCATCAGAGAATATGGATATGTTAGCCTCATCTTCTTAGAAAATTCTATGGACTTTATTTAAAATTTTTATGTCCTCTCCCCAAGATAAGCATGGATCTGCATTATTTAATCATTCGTATTTCAAAGACTGCTTGGAACATACAAAAATTGGAGATTCACAAGAAACGTTGTACATGCGTTCTTTAACATAGTTGAACATCATCCACAGGTAGTATAGGGTACCAAGAATATCCACACAAACAAAGTATCAAATGTAAATTGTAGCAGTCAGGAAAATGTTTATAAAAATGATTGTTTTAGTAATTAAGTTCAGAGAGTTGTTTCCACCAAATGGAAGTGAAATTTCAAAAATAGAGAGAGGAGTTTCCTAAGAATATTCTTATATACAATAAACTCTCTCATTTTTTAGACAAGTATCGTGGTTTTAGAGAATTGAAGTCATCTTCACAGGGAAAATTTCTACAAATTAAAGTTTATTGTCCGAGTGATTAACTTAAAAAGAATATTTCAAGGAGCTAGAGGCGAATATTAGAAAAATAAGGAATGGGTTTTGTCGGAAACATGCTCAATTACAAAAAATTCTCTCAGATGTCATAGATCTATCACCATTTGAGATATGCAGGTGAGGGTTTGAAGCCTATTTTCCAGCAGTAGGCACTGTGAAATGAAGGAAATTATTTGTAACTATTTCTATTTTTAGAGTTTAGTTAGATTTTGAATTTAAGATTGATAGATTTAGTTTTTTTTACTATAAATTTAAATTTATTTGATAGATCTAGGGTTGTATTTTCAAGAGAATAGAGGCTCTTCATTATAATAGGTTTCATTTTTCTAGAGATGAATAAAAATTGCACAGGAGGAATGTTGAACTTTTCCATGGCAGAGATTTATTGTGCCATCAATTTATTCAGTAAGGGATATTGTTGTGTAATTTTTTATATTGTTTCCCCACTCCATTATGTATTTTCTTCATGTTTGAACACTAGGTTTATGGTCTAGAATCCATCTTGCATGCTCTAGGTTCATTGTTCAAGCATTTTCAAACAATTTTCTGCTAAAGTTTTACAAAACTCACCCTAGTTAGGGGCTATATTTGATGGGATGTATCCCTATATCTTCTAATCAACTTACCAATTCCTCAAGAATGAGGAAATGGTGTCTACCTTTCCTTTGTCCATGAATCTTTCAAACCCAAACCTCTTGCAACCTAACTAATATGTGATTGTTGAATCCATTACCCAATGGAATCCTTCATGATTATCTTGCCAAATTGTAAAAAAACCTTTTCCTATCAGAAATATGACCTTATGACTATCATTGATTGAATACCCTAAGTGAGAATTTTTAAATAGTGAGAGATCCCTCTTTGACTGTATAAGGTAGAGATAGAGTCTAAAGTGGTTCTGTGGTTAACTCAGGGTTTCCTTGACACAACCCATAGAAAATTTGAGTGAGAACACTAAGGGTAAGATATTTAGATCTATCTTATATGGAAGCACGTTCAAGTTTACCTCATAGTCTCTCACTAGTTCTGAAACCTCTCTTTTTGTACCAGTGGCTAATTGGACGAGCCATGGTATCTCCTGTTTTAATTTGTTCACTTTACACGTTTCAACCATCCTGGGTGATACATAGCCTTGAAAAGCACTAGGATCATTTAAAATCAAAATAGAAGTGTTTGAAATCTTACCTTCTATTTTGACCATAGTGGCCTGATGGTGTTCTTGTCAGCCATCAAGTGATACATAGATCCTCGATGTGCTATCCATGTCCTCTACTGTTGGGTCTTCCTATAGATTGTGTAAGTCTCCATTTTTCTTGTTTGGACAATCTCTGGTATAATGGGCTCCTTGGCATTTCCAATAGTTAACTTGCAATAGGGAATCCTTAGCTCCTTCGTTTGCTGCTGGTCTTTTGGTATTTGGTGTAGGAACATTTGGCTTTGCACCAGTGTTGTTGAAGTTTTTGTTGGCCAAAAAATTGTTGTCCTATTTTCTATAAGGCGATGTTTTAAAACTAGGTTTTCGGTTGTCTGAGAAGGTCCTAGACCTATCTCAAATTATGTTTATGTTTTCTTGACTTAGTTGTCCATGCTTGTAGCAAAGCCTAACTTTTTGTAAGGTAGTGTCCATATTTTTTTGCATTTCAAACTCCATTCTCTCTCGAAAATCAAGAGGAATACACCCGCAAAATAGTTGTACTTTCAATTTTTCATCCTTTATGTAAGGCACGTAATGTAACAAATCCAAGAATCTATTGATAAAGGCCTCCATGGTCATGGATCCCATCCTTAACTCATGAAATTTTTTCACCTTCCTCTCGAAGAATCTCTCATACATGTAGTTCTCCTCTGATTTATCCATGTGAATTCTTTCACTTCATCCTTTTTGGTATGCTTTAGGTCTCCCCACCATCTAGTTGCTTTTCCATTTAAATTATAAATGACGAGTCTAACTTTCATCTCACTAGAGTATTTGTGTACTCGAAAGTATTTTCTCATACCTAGGGGCCATTCTTCGGCCATCTCCTCGGTATTCATCTCTCCTTCATAGGTTGGGGATTTTATTTTTCAAAATTCTCCTTAGAGGTTGTCATCATTTGTCTGCCTATTTCTGCAAGGAGAAAGTGAATTGTCAATGGAAAGACTGTGATAATAATTTTCTGGAAGATCGGGTGTGTGTTCTTCTCTTCCCTCTTCCTCTCGACCTCTGGTCCTCTTTCAATGATAACCTTTCGTAGGGTTATTGGCTGAATGGGTAGGATTTCCATGAGGGTTTAATCCCGTAATGTTCCGTAGTAATGCTTCATTGATTTATTTCTTCTATTTTCTCTCTTTCATGTTATATCATCTTTGAAACTTTGTAATTATTCTTGTAGAATATGTATGGTTTTCATTAGATCATAATTTAATTCTACAACCACTGTTGGGGAATTCATATTTCCTTGTTGGTTATTGTCCTCTTATGTATTCATGATCTGGATTGTTCTTTAATCCTACAATTAAAACATTCAGTAACAAATAATTTTCTGTTAGTTAACCAAATTTCAAATACAGTTTTGAAATGTTTATTTCTTCAACGGATGTTCAGTAGCGGCCATTAGGTCTCTTAGTGTTTGAATCTAGGATTTGATACCACTTGTAATGTCCCTAAAATCCATAAATAAATAAATAAATTGTTTGCTAATAAAACTACTAAGATCTTAAGGACATCTTCTTTTTACTACGGAATAAGAACTTGGATAAAGAACTAAGCCTAAGTTCTATTGTTGTTTTCCTTTTTGCATGCTTTCTGTATGATGATGAAGTTTACATGTCACTGTTCTATATTTTGATGCACTTGTAGTTTACGTACATGCTATATCTAGTTTATTGATGCTACTGATCTTACCATGTTCATGTTTTGCTTTCATGTTACATTATCTAGTTATAGTTTGTTTACAATGAAGAGGATGACTTACCTCTATATGTCAAGGGGTGGAGTGGAAGGTCTTTTCTCTATCAAATTACTCAAAAAGGTAAGGGATCCTATGATATTGGGATTACTTAGTTCAGTGCGAACTAACACATGTGTACCTATCTTACGGCAGGTGACTTCACCTATAAACCTAGGCTCATGAACATGATGAAAACGAGTTATAGCATCTACAACTATCTAAACCTAAGCGCTAAAGGTTTTTTCAAAGAAATACTAAACCCTACGCTCACAACCTTGAGCTCGCCTCTATAAGAAGAAAAGGGGTTTAAGCCTAAATGTCAAAATACATGTTTCTAACCTGTGGTATATGCTTTTAAATTGTAGTATTGAGGGTTTAATGCTTTGAATGGAAAGAGGGTTTAAAACTATGTGCAAGTCAAATACTATAGAGAGTGGGTTAATATTTTCATGGAAAGAAGTATGATGTCAAACTATAGAAAAGGGGTTTTCGATTTGAGGTTTGGTGGAGTCCAGGTTGGCACATTCAATGAGCCACAGGATAGGAAGGCTCATGCGTTAGCCCTAGAATTAGGGTTTTTCACCTGTCATTTGTTTGGTCCTTCGTTGATGCTAAGGGAGGTTTATGCTCCAGTGTTGGATATGCGCATGCCTTGGTTGGCTTACAGTACTGGTCATGAAACTCTTCCAAGAATGCCATCGTTCCCGTATGATTCAACTTTTTCAGTTTCATTTGGTGTTAATGGTTCAGTGCATACTTCTCATGGTTGCTTGGTCTTGTGTTGCAGGTTTGGGGCAGCGTGAGTGCTCTTCTTGAAGGGAAAAGACTTGGTCGACTATGCAACCATCTGGGTAAGAATACATAGGAAAAGGGTATTTACCCTATTTCTTGTCTTTTACACGTCTACAAGGTTTCTATGTTGCAAGTTGGTAATCAGCCACCCTGTTGGGTTTGGATCGTGGGTCTAGGAAAATGATGACAGTAATGCTTAGGTTGTTAGCCTGTAGGTTTGTGTTTGGGATTCCTTGCATGTTTCAGTGTTGTGTTCCCTATATGCAACTGCGTAAAGTTTGATGGTCCTAAAATGTATAAAATTTATTGTAATTTTGGTTAAAATTGATTTGGATCTACGTTTTTGTGTATGCTACGAGATCTGTGAATTTTATTGGATTTGTTACTACGATGCCATTATTTCTCTATTTTTGTTTGACTATGTATTTTATCGTGGGTGTTTAACCCTTGATGCGATTTATTTAATTGATTCGTCGTTTATATGGATGTTTCTCTGTTAATGGATTTATTTGGTTTTAAATGTAGATAAATTACCTTTGTCTATTTGATAACAAGGGAAAGACTTTGATTCACATGGAATTTAGTTTGTGTGGGAGAATTCCTTGTGTGTGTATTTGTTTTTAAAATGGAAGAATGTTGTATTTTGCTAAGGGAAATCCTATCATCGTATTTATGTTTTCTATGATGATTTGGTTGTTTTAAAGCTCATCATAACGACTTGGCCCAAGCATTTTCTCATCTAGTGTATCCTGTGTGTGAATTTTATTATTTAATTTCTTATGGTGCAGACTTATGGAACCCTGTTTAATAGATGTGATAATGATGATTTGTTAATTTTATGTTTTTTCAATGCTCCGAGATGGGACCTAATTCGATTCGATGTTGGGTCGATCGTTGGCTGGGGTTTAATGTTTTATTTAATTTGCATATATTGATTTGGCACTGTTTAAAATTACTATTCATATTAGCAGAGATAAGTTGGAGCTTATGTGGATCGACCTTAGGTCATGATGGTTAATTGACTGTGATTATTTGTTTATCCTCTGGTTAAAGATATGTATAAGTTTTTTATAGATGAGATATTCTGTTTTTGTTAAAATTCAATGCTCTTTTAGCTGGAACGTATGAGATTTGATTTAGTTAACTTGACATTCGATATTTTCTTATTAGTTTTGTTTGTAATATAATATAATGCTATGTTTCTTAAATTAATTGTTTATTGTTTTTACGTAGATAGGATATATGAAATCTATGTTTGTGTTTGTTGGCAAGTGTAATATGGCAGCACTGCGTTTAGCTTATGGGTTTGAGTTTTGTTTTAAGGGATTTGATCCCTGGTACAAATGTTTAGGAATATGTATTTAATTTGTTTTTAATATTTGTTTTAATATTTGACCAGAGTTCAAGTAATGATTAGTTTAAATAATAAAATTGATTTTATTTATCATTAGGTTTACTTCGTTAATTTTTTTAATCTCTGGTTTATTTTAAAATAAGGTCATAGACCTATACAAGTTCTTTGTAAAAATATACATACGGGTTTTAGTTTCAGTAAAATGCTGACAGATATTTGGTTATTAATTTTATCTAGAAACAAGGGTTTAGATCTAGATTAAAACTTTGATATCAAATTCAAAAAACTATTTAAAATTATGAGAGAAATTTAACCGTAAAACCTATCTAAAAAATTACAAGATGAATTTTAATTTAAACAAATGAAACAACCTAAAGCACATATTTGATTGGAAAGTAAAATTTGCATAACTTTAATCTAGAGCATAATACATATAATTATAACTTGTAAACCTAATTAATCTAACTCGGAGATGTAGAAACCTCATACCCGCAACTATTCATCTGATTAATGACTATGAACCCTACACACTTCAACACACATAATTAAGAAAACCATAGCTACTTCTGACCTTAGATTTGATAACCAGATAACTTTTGAACTACCATGTTCCTCAAAACCATTACTCGGAACCGTTCCTAGTTGTAATTTGGATCCCCATGAGCTGGATCCAAAATGAAACCAATCTAGAAATCCTAAAGGTGAGGCTACTCTTATTTGGAATATTAGGATCTGTATAGAATTCTTGATTTTGGAAAATGCTCTCCAAAACTATGTTTGGAATAATGATCAGATCCCCAAGCATTCTCTTGGCTTGGGTCTTTATAGAAAATATTTTAGGAAAGGGAAGTTGTTTTAAACTTCAATTATATCAAAAATCCATTATTTTCTTGAAAATAATATTTAATTGGTTTATGTGTGTTTAATAATTATTTTGTTTATCTTAGAAACTTTTTACTAGCTCCTAATTTGAACTTTAGAATGGAATATTTATTTAATCATTCTAGTTAATAATAAATACATATATTATTTATTTATTATTTTAGTTATCTTTATTTCCTTATATATATGTATATAATTCCAGATCCTCTCGCTCAACACTAATGCTAGGATGTACTTGTATAATACACCTAGGGATACAATGGCCAAGGATCTGATGCTCTAGAGTTATGCTCAACCTAAATTTGGAATGATCTAGGGCTTATGCCCAACACTTCCAATTTTATAAGTCATTTGATCCATAACTTATGCTCAACACAAAATATCATAAGGCATGTGCTCCAGATCTTACGCTCAATAGAAGATTTCATAACTCAGGTGTTTGAGAGATTGCGCTCAACACAAAATCTCATCACTCATGTGGTTTATGGTTTATGCCCAACACATTATAAAACTCAATCATGCATTTAGTCTTCTACATATTTCATCACAATAATAATCTCAGTATATGCATTAATTAAAATCACATAATACATCCAGTACATCGTACTATGACAATAATCCTTGTCCATTAGGGTCCATGCCCAACATATACAATTGCATACAATATAATAAAAAATATGCATTGGCTTATGCCTAATATATCTAGCTAATCAACATAACTCATCTGCAGTGAGCCATTATGCCCAATACACAAAAATAAACATCAACTTTAACTCATATGCAATGGGACTCATGCCCATTATAGTTAAGGTCAAAATTTGGGATATTACACTCGCTATTTCTAGCATATATTAGTACTAATTACGTCCAAGGATAACCTGCCAGCTTTGTCGAGACTGATTGCATATGAGGAAAAACTACAAGACTGATTACATTTGAGAAACCTAGGATCTTTTTTAGGATTTTGTTACGAAGAGAAATTCCTATGGCTTGGGGTAACACAACAGATAGCTTAACTCCAGAAATCAATCCTTTCCTATATGCAAGAGAAACCAAACAACTAACACTAAAGGATCTCGATTCGTACCTTATTCCTGACGGTTGATGTAGACCCCCATTGATCTTTCCAACTTCAGCTTGAATTGATAAATTGCTTCCTCAACATTCAATAAACAAGACAAGCATACTATATATAATTGTGTTAGCTCTACTCTAGCATATATAATCAATAACATATAAGCATTTGAAATCATCCATGGATAAAATATCCATTCAAACACACATTATTAGACAGGAAACGATATTTCTATTAATATAAAATCAGAGATTACAATGAATACAACCTCTGTCGACACGTCTATGAATCAGAGAAATCGAGTCCCCCACCTGGGCCTCCACCACTTCAATTCTCCATCTCTCGATAGAAATCTCACAAGAAAAAGGTAAGCTTGGGAAGAACACAAAAGTGCTCCAAGGGACAAAGGGGATGCAAACTCAAGCACAAGTTCTGGCAATAATGGACTATAGTTCTCTTGATCTCAATTCCTCATGCCTTTAATGTATCCAAAGGGTTCCTTATATAGCTCTTCAATGGGGTAATGAAAGGTTGAATCCGAGTGATCTCAAGGCATATGGAAGGCCAGGAGATAAGTGAGTCAGATCCACATCAAGGAAAACTCCAAAAGAATTTGTCCTTTTGCACACATTCTAATGTACACGGTTTTAGGGGTCAAACCCACATATATACGCGATAAAGGGTTTAAATTCATGTATGGAAACTTTTACATGTTTTTAGATATGATCAAGGAAACATCAAAGGAAAAAAAATGGTCCATGGGGTCTAAGGAGTCTACATAGTGATAGGGAAGGCCATAAAAGTGTGATTCACCATGTGTGGTAAAATCAGCTATAACAGATTCCCCCTAATGTGTGAGGTCAGAGGTGTCATACAATGGCCGAAATACATTATAAGTCCATCCCAGAAATGAAGTGATGAAGAACCCAGTGGAAGAACTAGTCATCCAATCAGCACTATACAATGATACAACTCTGCATATAACTGCAAATACATATAGAAGTCCCGGATACATAAGAGTACAATGGCCATGAATAGACATGATACAATATGACATATGTAGTCATCACCATGTACAATATACATAGATCAGAATCTCCATGATGAGGATATACAAAGGATCATGATCTCCATGAAGACTGAAGATATATAATAGATCAAGATCTCCATAATGCCTGGAAATTTTTTAGATATACTGGAATCAAGTCACGAGAGCTGAAATCTCATGAGAAATGGCACGATCAAGGAGGTAGCATATATGAGATGCCACCAATCTGGAAGGTCTTCTACACACACCGCTATGAGTACATGTCATACTATGTGAATAGAGGTGTCGACGTCGAACATAGAAGTCCATCATCTGATTACCAGTCATTGATGTATACCGTTAACAGATGCAAGATCACCCACCAATAATGAAAATGGGAATCAAGGTACTAGAGTGCAAACTAACAAGTGTGAATAAATGTGTTGTGCTCGAACACTTGAGAGAATCCATCGATCATGGGACATTGATGTATTCCCAAAAAACTGTTGATGGCGAGAGAACTTGCCACTGATGACTGCAAGCCTCAAGCCACTCAAATATGACTCTAGATTCCTATCCTAGAATAAATGATCTGAAGTTGATGGGATGAAATCCATTGGAAGGAGGGCATTAAGGCATCCCCCATCATCCAACATAAGGTACTCAGCAAAGTTGTATGATGTGGAAGGACTCGATCATAAGGTGCACGAACCAGTAACTGTACTAGGAATGGATGATATGAAAAGTCAAGATAACTGAGGAATGGATGACTCAAGTTTAAACTTCCTTTGAATAAGAGCATAATGGAGAATGGTGACTGAATATAGGTAGAATAGACTCGATATGCAAAACTGAGACATCTCTGCGACACAGGAGGCATTGGCAGAGGCTCCATAGGGACTGTAAGCTTAACCAGTCGATGGAGATAAACTCAAATAAACGAGTACAGCTCCTAAAGTCAAACTATTAGCCCAACCAATGGATGTGATATATAGTGCTCTGTTCGAAGGTGACACGACTCAACTGCTACGAAATATAACATCTTTCCTTGTCCGGCTCTTTAGTTTTTTAGTTTTTTTTGGAGTTTTTCAAATATTTGAAAATTTTGAAAAAGAATAAAATTGCTTTAAAGTTATAGAATAGGAGGAAACGAGTGTCAAATGGGAAAGCAAACTAGTTCCAGGAAATGGAACATACCTATTCTCAAAGCAAGGATACATGTGTAGGGTAGCGACACTCGAGGGAAAGTCCCCTCCTGGTAAAAATAGGGAATCAAGCTGTAAAGGATATACAAAATGGCTCTGCATGGCTAGACATGAGACAAGCTCAGGCTATATGGCTGATACTCAAAGTCAGGGAAGCCAGCATAAGGCTCAATAATGTAGGTAAAGATCATGATAATGCAATTACAACTTGACATAAGGGAGTCCGAGGGAAATAGGCCAGCAAAAGATCAAGAGTAGTATGAGGTTCTTGCGAAATGTCATGGCAATACTATACAATGGACTCCCACACCCTAAAGGACAAAATTGTTGGCATGGGAACCAAATGCAAATAAAGAGATAACTAGGGTACCCATGTAAGTTCAAGCTCTACCATTCAAATCATGCCACTTCTAAAACAACAATAAGGCTCCATGACAAGATAGAATGGGTTCTTACCTACGGTTATGATGAAATGGTCAAAAGGTCATGCAAAATGAAAATGGTGGTGAAACCTAACCTATATGATAGTTTAGACATGATACCTAAAATCGGCATGAACAGGTCAAAACAATGGTCGAAACGACGCTCAAAATGGTCTCCTACATCATATATTAGTAAAAAAACGGTCCAAACTATAGAAAAGGGGGTAAAAATTTTCAAAAATTTGAAAAATTTCTATAAATAGTAAAAAATTCAAAAACATTATATAACATTTGAAATTTTTACCCAATTGAGCTCAAAAATTCAAACACGAATTCCGGGAGATCCAACCGACGGAATCCGCCACCGTGTTTTCCAGGTAATTTCTTGTTCCCTTCTCTTTCATTTTCATGTAAAATTTTCAATTTTCCATGGTCAATTTGGATTTCTAGGCCACCCTAAAGTGTGCTCCTCAGCCCACGCATAAATTGAGTATTTTTCCGCATAAAGGGATGGATATACGCAGAAAAAACCCTCAAAAGCACGTACATATGAGGTTGTTTAGCAAACAGTCACGTATCCAGCTGTGGTCAAGTTTTTTAAGGATTTATAATGACCCAAACTTGATTTAAACATGTAGGATGGTTCGAGAATGGAGAGAACGTGAGCACGAGGATGTATAAGAAGTAGTACGTGGTGATCTAATGGCAAAATAAGCTCTTTCTGCATGCGGGCTCTACAAATTTTGGTGTCTTGGTGGCTTAAGAGCCAAACCAAGACTGCTGCAGATGCTAGTAGATTACTAGGATCTTGAATCAGAGTCTTTTCGGATCGATGGGATGTCCCTCACCATAGAAGTGGAGGACATATACTTTATTACTGGACTTTACCGATGGGGAAAGTGGTGAACCTATGATTTTGCGGGCGTGGAGGTGGCCTCACCATCGATGAGTACATAGTTGTGTATTGTTATCTGGACACAAAGAAGTTCAGGATTCATATCCCAACTAACTCCATACAGGTGCTAGGCCTAAAGGCCATACTACTGACACTGGGCAGGATAGTAGGGCTAGCTTCACTCCATCAGGCCTCAGTGCTAGCTTCACACCATCAGGCCTCACGGCCTCTGATGTTCTATGTAATGGAGTGCATGAGACCCATTGTGTACGATTGGAGCACTGCATTACTGGGAAACATGAAACACCAGCTCAATGAGTGCAAGATGGGTAGACTACGAAACTTCGGTTTTAGTATCATACTGAGCATGTTTTTCTTTGAGCGTGTTCTGGGATTGATCCCTAGAGTTGACATTCCTCTTCATGGGGTTCGAGATCTGTCCCAACGACATTGGGAAGATGCGATGCACATACTGGGTGGAGGTAGGGTGTCCAACACCTATCCAGTTGATTTCTTTCCATGGCGGTGACGACAGATAGTTTCCATCGATGATTACCCCTATGCAGGGATAGATTCCTGGGGAGACCCTGACATGCCATTACCACTAGGATCAACATACTATGACATTGGTAACAAATATCAACCCTCTTTTTAAATTTTTTGAGTTATTTAATTTTTTTGTGTTTTTTGATATATGGAATCAAAAAGACATGTTTTTTGTGTGACAACACATAGTGACATCCTATCATATATATGCAGATGTAGGACCACGGTGGCCTAAAGGCTTCCCTCTCCATAGGTGGAGGGGAAGAGGACATGACATTACGGGTGTAGATGCAGAGCAAACGCTCCAAAGCATTCATACTAACTTCGTGAGGCTGACACAAGGGGACCCATGGCACATGTCAAGGACCTGCTTGAGGCCATGTAGCGTCAGGTGGTGGGTGTGCTACGAGCATGGGTGTGGTTATTTAGATGGCTAGCTAGAGCTGTGGTGACATTCCATGATCAAAAACCCCCTCCTCCTCCCCAGGCTTAGATACCTGGGAGTGATACATTTTGTACTACCGTGTATTTATATTTTGGTGGATCGAGAGCCCCATTTTTGTATTATGACACTATGTATTACCACATTTTGGATGTTTTAAGGAATTTTTTTTATAATGATCAATTTATTTATTTACATGTGTAAAAATGTACATTTGTGATGATCTTATTGTCTATGAAAGAAATTCCAATCTAACATGTAGTTAGCATATGAGTCAGCAACTTGATTATAAATTCTTGGAACATGTATGTATGTTATGTTTTCAAATTTTTGTTCTAACAATCTCACACGTAAGAATATTCATAATAATGTTGGATCTCTAACATGATACAAGCCATTAAGCTGTGACACTACTAACTCCGAATCAAGACATACCTCAAGAGAGAGAACACAATGTAAAATGGCATCCTATAGAATCTCGATAACGACACTATATTTAGCAACATTGTTTGAAGAGGGTCGTAAACATATGCCTCCTGAAGACAATACCTCACTTGTAGGATTATAAATCACCCAAGCAACAGAGGCTGAGTGTTGAGTGTGAAGGCTTGCACCATCCGTGAATCCTATATGGATGGAAGACTCCGTTGACATCTGTCATCAGAAATGGAAGCTAATCAACAAACCCGATCACCATAAGAAAGACCTAACTATGCAAAAATGTTGTACAATAATATACAAAAGTCAGGCCTAGTTGAAAATCATGCATAGTACTTTTTAAGATGGAGCCCATTTCTAGGCTCCTCTAAGGCTGTCCCCTCATAATCTACTAGCTCATAAGCGCCCTTCTCTAACACACGTTTAACCACGTAAGGACCATGCCACATGGGGATGAATATTCCTACCCCCAAGGGTTCTTTAGCTTGATCCCACAAAAGGACCAAATCTCTTTCATTAAACCTCCTTGGATGGATAGATTTATTGTACTGGACCTTAACGTGATGCTTATTCACTTCTAGAGCCACTAAAGCATCTTGACGCTACTCATCAAGCTGCTTTAAATGGACCAAATATTCCTCCAATGGATAAGTGTCCAGTAAGAGCTCTATGGCTAGCTTCAATGAAGGGATCTCGCATTCAACCCGAAATATAGACTCCACTCCATGTATAAGATGATATGGAGAAAAACCGGTGGCATTCTTAACCACGGTCCTATAAGCCCACAAAGCGGGATATAACATAATATGCCAATTGGTCTTGCTTTGTGAGACGGTTTGTTGGAGAATAAAATTGAGTGATTTTTTCACTGCTTCAACTTTTCCATTCGCTTGAGGGTAAGAACAAGAAGAATGCTCCTACTTATACCCTAACTTCGAGGCCAACTTTTCCATCATACGATTCTAAAGGTGCCTACCATGGTCAGTGACAAGCTCTTTTGAAATACCGAACCGAGTAATAATCTGGTTGAATACGAAGTGTGCGGCTGTCTCACCATTGGATTTAAGTGTAGGCATAGCCTCAGCCCATTTCATGAAGTAGTCAATAGCCACGATAATATGATGATGCCCCCTAGCTGAAGCTGGGTTGCAATCCATGAAATCAAGCCCCCACTTAGTGAAGGGACCGATGGTGATAATTGGATGTAACAGGATAGGATGTGAGCACATATTACGTGTGAACACCTGGAAATGGTGGCACTTCTTGACCGCATTAACACAATCTTTAAATATTGACGACCAGAAATAACCTGCTCTCAAGATTTTTTGGGCTGTAGAAAGACTAGATAAATGACCACCACATGCCCCTCCGTGGCAATCATTCAGCACAAGATCAGCCTCCTTATGAGTTAAACAATGATGTAAAATGGAATCTAGCCCATGGAGGTACAATGTGTTATCTATTATGAGGTAATTCTCAAAAACGTGATGTAACCGTCGTTGTTCATCACATGAAAGGTGAGTAGGGACCTTCAATGTTTGTAAATATATGATAATGTCTCCATACCATGCATCCAAAGTTGAGATCAAGAAGATGTTCTCATCGACCAACTTATCTTCACAAGCCTCCTCCTCCTCCTCGCTTGGGAAATCAGATATAAGATCTACAAAAATCAACGATTTCTTCGATTTTGCCAAAACAAACTCGAGATCAAATTCTTGCAGGATGACAATCCACTTATTATACTTTCCCCCTATCATCCTTCTAGTGAGGACAAACTGAAATAGATTGACATGGGAAACTACCAAGGTTTAGCGAAGAATAATATAGTGTCTCAATTTTTGGACCACATGGACAGTAGCTAAGGCAAGCTTATCCACATGGGAATAATAGATCTCTGCATCTATAAGGTTCCAGCTCAGATAATATATGACATGCTCCTAGAGCTCCTCATCCTCTTGAACCAAAACCATACCAATCGTCTCCATGGACGCGACCACATAAAGTAGAAAGTCACGGTTATAGTCAGGTGGACTAATCACCGGGGCCGATGCTAAGGCTCGCTTAAGCACATCAAAGGAATCCTAGGCTCGTTCATCCTAGAAAAAGGTAGTGTCCTTCTTCAAAAGACACATAAAGTGTCTAGTCAAATTGGAAAAATTCACGATGAATCTCCATAAGAAGTTTGCCATGCCTTGCAAACATTGAATATGTCTAATATTTTTCATGGGAGACAATTGAAGTATTGCCTCAACCTTTAAAGGATCGAATCTTTTACCCTCTTTGGAGACAATGAACCCTAATAAGCGACCAGAATTCATGCAAAAGATGCACTTGTGAGGATTTAACCTGACTAAATAATTGTGGCACCTTTAGAACACTAATCTCAAATGGTAGGAATGATGCATTCTCATACGAGAATGAGCAGCAAGATCATCCAAAAAGACTTCAATAATCAATTTGAGATCATGGAAGATCAAGGTCATAGCCCATTGAAAAGTGGCTCCGATGTTTTTAAGGCCAAAGGGCATCTTTTGATATGCAAAGGTACCCCAAGGACAAATGAAAGCAGTCTTATGTTGGTCCTCGGGTTTAATATGTATTTTATTGTATCCAGAAAATCTGTCCATAAAATAAAATACCTCGCTTCCCGCACACTCATCCAAAATCTGATCGATAAATGGTGTGGGAAAATTATCTATAGGACAGGCAAGATTCAAGTCATGAAAATCAGTCCATATGCAAATTGTTCCCTTATTCTTATCAATTGAAACAAGGTTTGAAACCCACTCCATCAAGGTAATGGGATAGATAAAACCGACATTCAACAGCTTTTCTATCTCAACCTTAATCACGGGTGCTTTCCTAGGATTCACCACACGCAAACGTTGTCAAACAAGCTTAGCATAGAGATAAGTCTTAATCTCATGTTCAACAATGCGAGGGTTGATAACTGGAATTTCTTCATATGACCAAGCAAATACATCATGAAATTCTTTCAGTATCTTGGTATACTCTTGAATCTCAACATGGTAACATTTTGCCCCAATATAGACATTCTCAATCTTGCCAGGATCGCGGGAGATATTGATAGGAATGGTAGGAGATATATTTTCCATGTTTCCATCAGCAATCGGACCAAGAGAGCTTAACGGAACCATGGGACTATCAATTCTATCACTAAGAATCTCCCTATAGTCTTCACACTCCAAATGGTCAAGCTCAGGAAGAAAATAAGATCTATGATGCAACTCTTCCCAAGGTGGCTCAACCCCAGACATAGCCTCAATAATAGCCTCATATGAAGGAAAAACACTATCAAGGCAGTCATGTGTGTGAGAATACTACACTACCCATGCAGGAAGCACATAAGGGTCCTCCTCCTTCTTCCATGAAGAGGAAGGACTAGGCTCTACAACAGATCCAATATTATCTTGATATGCTATCATAGTTGCAGGAAATGGCACATTCGTTTCGATGGGATCATATGAATGATTCAGTGTAGGAAGAATCCAAGGATCCTCCATATGGTTTGTGTGAAAAGACATCGATCTCATAGATGATGAATCCTCACCGAAACTAGACCCTATCATAAGGATGGGTGCAAGACAACTAAAGCTTCCCATAAGGGATGGATACATGCCAACACCCACACTCCCAGTTACTGGGTGAGAGTGCTAGACAATCAGGATAGAAGATCCTAAAGATGTGGTAACAGGCGGATTCTTGAATGACGTTTGATCAATCGTAACTATCTTCCCATTAAACGGAAAGCATACAACTCGAAATAGAGAAGAAGCTATCACTTGCATACTGTACATCCAATTCCTTCCCAGCAACAAATTGTAGTTAAGGGGCACATCAACCACCTCGACCTCTATCGCAATGGTCTTCCCTCCCAAACGAACCTTAAGATAAGGAAGAATGTTGTGCAGCCGAAACGATCTTCCATCAAAAGAAGTCAACATGGTAGCGGATTTAGACAACTCGGGGGAACCCAAACCCTTCCAACATGCCAAAGACATCACGGAAGCAGCAGCACCTTCATTAATCACAGTGTGTTTGACAGTCATGTTAAGACATTCTACGTGAATCAAGAGAGACACATAGTAAGGAAAGCAAGGTTGAAGTCCCGCGATTTCAAATTTGATGACACAGGAACAATTATCATCATTAACACAAAGAGCAGAAAGAAAAGCTTTCCTTTGCAAACGACAACTCTGAAGTACTTCGAGTGCAGACATCGCACAAGGAGTGTGGCCCAAATTCTAGACAATAGAATAGTTCTGGGTGGCTCTGGCATTATTATTGTGCCCTGAATGCTTAAGGACTCCCTTAGGAATGTGCAGAGCAACTTCAGGTTTACAGGTTTATCAATACGCAAAGGACTCTCAGGTGGAGTAGGTTCCTTTCCAAGGTCTGGTTGCGATGAACCATAGTCCTTCGCACGAGTCACAACCTTAGCAGCATGCACCATATTGATGCAACCATGACCACTACAAGCCTCCGACGGATCTTGATTCCCACCAGACTAATCATGGGTCCTTGAGTTCATGTTTTGATTATGAGGTAAAGGGTTGGTTAGCACAGCTAGGCCCTATGCTATGAATCTCAAGCTTCTTCTATCCCAGGGCACAAGTGAGTGAGGTGATCATCCTTACACAACTTGCAAGGAAACTTAACCTTACATTTAGGTTGCTTGTCCCCCCCAACATTTCGGGCATTCTTGTCATTAGAGTTGGCATTTTTATTCTTATTCCCACCCTTACAATTGTTTTTACCCTTCTTTTTATTCCTTCTGGGTTGCTGGTTACCCTTCTGGTCCGACAATTGTACCGCAAGCACACTTTCCATTTGGGTGGGTTGAGACAAAGCCGTGGCTTGTCTCGAGGTAGATTGGTTGATAGATAATTGACTGACCTTTTTCACAACTGAATCCACAAGTTTGGTACTCATACAACCAACAATGCCATCGGCATGTGGTCCAGGTTTGACCTTAGGGTGAAAACTAGAATGCAGAGCATTAGGAATGATCTCATATAACAAACCAGACTGACCATAAATCAAGTCCAATTCCTGTGCCTTAAAAATGGCTTGTTCCTCGCTATAAACTCCGAATGTAGAAACATTTTTTTCTATATAAGGTAGTAATGATTTAAGGAACTAGTTGAGGCGAAAATCTGGCGGTATGAAGGCTTTAATCAATCTCTTCCGTCTACGCCACTCTTGAATATGGTCCAAGATATGCGTGGCTTTATCCTGCTGAAATGTTGACAAGAGTTCAGTACCAACGTCATAACGCACTGGTAGCTAGAAGTGGTTGATAAAATTCATATCTAGGTCATCAAACAAAGAAAATGCCCCCCTAGGTAGCTCTATGTACCATTTCATGGTGGGCCCGGTGAGGGTGCATTGAAATAGCCTTAAACAAATCAAATCATCGTGTAAGGAGTTAGAAGAGCACCATAGGTGAAATGTAGTAACATGTTCACTTAGATATTCTCCTGGTTTTCCCTCGAACTTGGGAATCTCCGTGGGAAGCTTTGTAGGGACAGCCGACCAATCCAGGTCATAAGATACCGAATTGTTTGTTAGTCTCGACAAGTCAGGCAGATTTAACGTTGGGAGGAAAGGGATCCTAGGTTGAGTAGGTCTATGAGGCGCTCCCTAATAATTTTGGTTCACATAGGGTTGATGATCATAACCACCATGGTCATGGCCATAGTAGCCTCCTCTTGTTTGACCTGTGTAGGGTGGCATGGAAGCACCATAATGTGGTGTACCTTGACTATGTGGGGCTACAAAGCCATAATTTAGATAGTAAGCGGGTTGTTGATACCCGTACCCATAAGGTGAATAAATTTGCATACTACAGTCCATAATATAGTCTATAAGAAGCCCCATGAGATATCCCATGAGAAACTCCATAGGTAGGAATAGATGTTCCGAAAATAGCAATATGATCTCTAGAAGTAGGAATATGACCTCCCGATACAATAGGAGGTACTTGAATTTGAGACATAATGACATGAGTAGTAGCAGTATGCACATGACTCGTAGCAACATTCCGTCCTGAAGGACCACGTGAATGTGGGGGAGGAATAACATTCGAAGAACTAGGAATAGAGGACGAAGGGACATGTGAAATCACATAAGTGGTATTCCCTATAGTCACTCATCTAGGCTCTAGTATTCGAATAGGATCACTAGCACTAGGTCTAGGATGAATATGTTATGTGACCTCCACCGTTGGGATGGAGGGTGTAATGTGACTTGAGTTTCCAAATCTCTCCACATGGAAGTGACTAGGAATGCCCCTAGGCATAGTGTTATGTTCAAAATCCAAATCGGCATGCGGTACTGAATCATGTGTAGGAATACCAGACATATCATAATTACCATAACTAGTGCTTGCAGGTTCATGATAAGTCTTGTTTCCCAACATCCAATACCAATGACTTGAGAATGAGGGATCACACCTAGAGTGTGTAGGTACATTGTGTGAAGGATCATACCCAAAGTGTGTAGGTATATCAGGTGAAGTATCATATGTAGGGGTAGGCTCTTCTTCTTCAACCTCATGAAGTGAAGAAGGAAGCTTAGGAATTTCATCTTCATGATCTCCCATCGTGTGTGAATCAATGTGAGTATGATTCCACCTAGACCGTCTGCTTCTCTCTCCCAAAGGAGGAGGAGATGTAGAAGGCGGAAGTCCTGCTAAACGATGAAACGGCGAGGAGCCACACCCAAATCCACAATGAATAAAAAAAATGAAAAATACTCTCTAAATTACGCAAACCCTAGGCAAGCTAACGTGCATAGAGCATACACCAATATAATCTAAATCGAATCATAAGTAAACAAGGGTAGGATATGTGAGCTCCCGAATGAAGCAGGTATGTCTCACCTAGGAGAGGCTTGAGACTCCCATACACAACAATCGAAGGTTTGTAACCATTTATTGTGGCCCTTATCTTCAACACATATAGCGACTATGCTATCTGATCCCAAACTGGTCGGGACACCCACAGAATAACCCCTACAAAGTACCCCCTTGATAACCTAGGTAAGGAAACTAAGGTCACCTCAATATAATCAATGCTCAGGCGGACAATCGCAGGCGGGATTGACCGTATTGGCAAAATAGAAAATCCCAAAACTCTCGAAAGAGCCCCCAGATACAAATACAATCCTGGAAATATCTCCGGTGCTACTCAGTTATGACTAGGGGTCATCCCAATCAATAACCGCTCACATTGCCTTGTGCTTAACTCTTTTGTAAGAGGAGGATCCTAAGAAACACTAATTATACCAAGGAATTTCAACCTCTCACCTGGACAGACACATACATGTTGATGTTTAGTGGTCTTGGAGAATTTACTCACAATGAACTATTCCAAAACCCTAAAACTTAATCTTGTTGATGTACCGTATCAAAGAAAATAGTGTAATCCATTTTAATTAAGCATTGATTTTATTTGTCTTTATTACTCAAAAAAGGTAGATGGTCATGCAACCAATGGTGTTATGACGCAACATGAAGTAAAATGCACACCTAACCATCAATGTAAATGCATTATGTCTAATGAAAAATAGGGCATGCTACTACGTGTAATGCAAAATTCTTCTTCAAATGTGAAATGCAGTCATTCCTATATGAAAGCCTAACTAGTACTTCTCTAAGCAAACCTAGTGCAAGTACCATGCAAAGTGCAAAGTGCAATACATAATGATGCAAAGAAGCAAATATTTTTGGATTTTTTGAATAAAAATGAGATACTAAAGCAAAAGAATGATTGTACTACCCCCAGACAAGCACAATCAAACAGCACTCACACAAAGTACTAAAGTAAAAGAAATCTAATGCACTAATCCCAAAACAAAAAATCGAAAATGAAATGACAAGAACATTCTTAAAAAAGAAATTTACCCTAAACAAAGGTGTCTCTGGTCAGAAACAGAGGTGTATACATACTCTAACAATATCAAAGGAGACTCAGCAATCATCAAAATTCACCCAGCAACAATCAATCTTCCTCTAGAAGGAAAAACTAAGGGCATATGTGACTATTCGCAGTAAAACCGCGTATATATGTGGATATAGCAGTCAAAGCTGCGTGTATACATGACTGTGATTAAAAAACTTGCGTATAGGAAGACAAATGTATAAAAATGAAAGCAAATGGATAAACTGAGATAAACTTCACACCAATAAGACACTACCAGGAAAACATGCCCCCCTACCCAACTCAGAAAAAAAGAAATAAGAGCAATTCAAGAACATTGAATGCTAATAAAAAACCCCAAAGGACAACTACTAGGAACTCCCCAGCAGAGTCAGCAATTCTATTACGGAGAGAAATTCCTGGCTTGGGGTACCACAACAGACAGCTTAACTCTAGAAATCAATCCTTTCCTATATGCAAGAGAAACCAAACAACTAACACTAAAGGATCTCGATTCGTACCTTATTCCAGACAGTTGATGTAGATCCTTGTTGAGCTTTCCAACTTCAGCTTGAATTGATAAATTGCTTCCTCAACATTCAATAAACAAGACAAGCATACTATATACAATTTTGTTAGCTCTACTCTAGCATATATAATCAATAACATATAAGCATTTGAAATCATCCATGGATAAAATATTCATTCAAACCCACATTATTGAATAGGAAAAGATATTTCTGTTAATATAAAATCAGAGATTACAATGAATACAACCTTTACTAGCACGTCTGTGAATCAGAGAAACCCAGTCCCCCACTTGGGCCTCCACCACTTCAATCATCCATCTCTCGATAGCAAGCTCACAAGCAAAAGTTAAGCTTGGGAAGAACACAAAAGTGCTCCAATGGACAAAGGGGATGCAGACTCAAGCACAAGTTCTGGAAACAATGGACTATAGTTCTCTTGCTCTCAATTCCTCATGCTTTCAATGAATCCAAAGGGTTCCTTATATAGCTCTTCAATGGGGTAATGAAAGGTTGAATTCGAGTAATCTCAAGGCATATGGAAGGCCAGGAGACAAGTGAGTTGGATCCACATCAAGGAAAAATCCAAAAGAATTTGGCCTTTTGCACACATCCCGATGTACATGGTTTTAGGGGTCAAACCCGCATATATACGCGATAAAGGGTTTAAAAGTCATGTATGGAAAATTTTACATGTTTTTGGGGATGATCAAGGAAACATAAAAGGAAAAAAAATGGTCCATGGGGTATAAGGAGTCTGCATAGGGACAGGGAAGGCCATAAAAGTGTGATTCACCATGTGTCGTAAAATCAGCTATAACAGATTTTATGCTGAGACAACCTGTCTCTCCATCTCTGCTAGAAATCATCACTCCCACTTTTGAGAGGTCTCATCCTCGATCACACAAAGTGTTTCTTCTGAAGTACTCAAAATTCACTCTAGCTATTTCTAGCATAGAATCCCATCAGGGCTGATTACATCCAAGGATAACCTGTGAGCTTTGTCAAGACTTATTACACTCCGATAACATGTATCTCCAACTATGCTAGAATTTATCACTCCCTTTTTAGAGCAACCTCGATCTGGATCAAATGCTGGAGATTCACTTCTCCTCTCTGCATCATAGAAAAATTCAAGTCATATCTATCAAATCAGATGGTAGCTTTCGAAAAACATACTACCTGACAAGTAGCCGAGCAAGTGGAAACATATTCTACCTCTTCTATACTCAGTACCATGTAGGACTATAACCTACCAAACTAGTAGATCGTACTAGATCTAAACCTGAATAAGAAATCCAAGTTGATCTTCCTCTTAGTGGTGTTTTCTTCCTAATCCGAATGAACATCACCATGTAGGTTAGTCTTCTTATTTGTATCATATTTGAGCCCATAATCAATTGTACCCTTCAGGTACCTAGCTACATGCTTTGCAAAAACCAGGTGAACATGTATCAAATCTGTTAGGAACTGGCCTAGGGTGTTCACAACAGAGCATATGTCTGGACTCGTATTCATCAAATACATCAATGAGCCAATCATCTTATGATACATCATGGCATCAATTGACTCTGATGAAGCATCACACAATAGCTTCAATTTCAATGCCATAGGTGTGCCTATCGCCTTGTCATACAACATTCTAAATTAATTTAGAATATACACTTCCTACTTTCCTTGACAAAGGAAAATATCATCTACATTTTGCCACACCTCCATGCCTTAGAAGTAGTGCATTGTCCCTAGGTATTTCATTTCAAACTCAGTGGCGAGTCTCCTCCTTGCATCTTGAATAATTTCATCCTCTCCTGTCAGGAACTTGTCATTGACATATAGCAGGAGCATCACTAGTATTTCACATTCAACCTTGAATTAAAGGTTTGAATCTAGTTTACTATCAGTAAATTCTAAGCCCATCAAAAATTTTTCCATCCTGTTGTACCATGACGAACTTGAGGATATTCTACAGTCACTCACTCTGAAGCGGAGTATCATCCTCCATCTACATTTTGTACTCTATGTATAGAAACATTATGTACTGGAGTGACAAGTATCTTCCTCTATTACTCATCTTCTATATATCCATGTAAGGTCACTCGATACCAAGATCCTCTAGCTTAAACTTTGTTGAAACGTTCCCCTTGCACCTATTTGCGAGCTTATTGTCCTCTATAGGATTTCACCTTCAACATTGTAGCAAAGGTTAATATATTCATCACTCTAGGTTATATTCAATATCCTTATGTAAATGTATGTGCTATCCCATGGGTTACTTCTGAGTTCGTACAAGACCTTCTTTAATTTGCACACATCATTCTGGATGTGATGTGTCTCAACTCCCAGTGGTTTCTCTGCGTACCCTTCCTTCTAGACTACACCATTCAATAATGTTGTATTGATATCCATCTAGTGTATCTCCCATATCATACCTACACATATGGATATAATTAAAGTGTACCTTGTAACTTGTGCAAATGTCTCCTTCTAGTCTATGCCTTAATTCTATGAGAAGCATTGTTCTTCGAAGCTTTCCTTGTGACGCATGATGCTACCATATGATGCATGCTAGATATTGTAGATCCATATGGAAGAAACTAAGAACACCCCTTAAGGTGTCAAAACCACACCCTAGACATCATTCCACATGATCAGCTAGTACTCTTTGATCATATTCTTCTTTTCCCTTCCCCTTGGTTACTTCTTCATAGCTAAAAGGATCTGCATCAATAACGTCACTCAACAATGCCACATAACTGGAGTGTGTTTGAGGCCTGTTACTTTCTTTGGGAGTTTCGTCATAATTTTCTTTATATTGGATGATATCTTGTGCCCAAGATGGTATTTATTTATCGATATGGATCTACCATTCTCTTTATATTCTGCTAAAGCTATTTTCTTTTGGCATGGTGTCTCTAACCAAGGGAGATTGAGGTTCCTCTTATGAATTGTCGTTACTTGTTCTTCTAAATGATCTACAATTTAAGCTTAGTTGCATGATTAGAAACATTTCATTATTTCCAAAACTTATCAATATAATGTATCAAGACATATGTCACACAATCATGCAACTATCTTAGCCAATGCTACAACATCTATCCATATCTCGTACACATACGATAACTTCTAGATGCCTCCTACCCCAATGTTATTAAGAGTGTGTACTACTCCCAATATGTCCTCAAAGAGGTTTCAATGTAGATAAGTAGAAATGGAATGTTCTACAACATCATTGAATTATTATCCATCATGTGAAATTCAGTAGTATAAATGAAAACACTCAAACAAGAATAATAGATCAACTTAATATAAACAAGTGCAGAACCAAACAATATCATGAAATGAAAATTGAACACTCATCTTTGTTTGTTTGGTGGGTAGACTCATTTAGCCTTATTTCCTCGCAATAATAACTGGAGTCTTCTATTTCATCATCTTCTACATTCACAATTGCATCCTTTTCTAATGTCCCCAAAATTTGAAAATAAAAAAAAAAGTTATTAGGCTAGTCAAATACTACCTGAACTGGACATTATCTTAACTCATGTAGAATGTGTCATACTTTGTGTTACTGCACTGTATTTTCATAAGATGTTATTACTTCCTTCTCTATGTTTTCCTGATGTGGATATTAGTGTAATGCTATGTTGTCGTTATGTTGCTTAATATCTGAGTTCGATGGTTATGTATTTATATATATGTATGTTTTTGTTGATTGCTTACTCATAGGTTATAAAGTTTGATTACTGGTTATGAATATTTATGACTTAACTTGTATTGTAAAAGGGGTGGAGTGGCAGGACTTGTTTCCCTTGTAAAAACACCTGAAAGGAAATTGTTTCTACTTGTCACTACAGGGCTTACTTAGTTCTTCTTGAACTAATGCATTTATTTCCTTGTCATGTGCAGGTGCACTTGATGGTGGAAAACTAACTATGAGAGTGACATAAATACATACTGTTGATACTTCACTATCACATTGCTTGGATGACGAACAAACTTAGAGTCCAATCTTGTGATTATTATTACAGTCATCTAGCTATTGTTTACACAAGGATGGGTGTTATTAATCCTATGTTGTACTAGTTATCATTATTGTTTATGGTATTATGACCTTGATTTAATTATACCTGCACATAAAATTTACATGGTGTATGTGATAATGTATAAGTTTTAACATATTATAACGTAGCCTTATGTTTATTAAATCCTTGGTGTATAATGTTGAAGTCACATGGTAAGCCATACATGGAATATGATATATTCCATGAGTTATGGCTTAGCCCTAAGTTTATAATACCATCGTTGGGGTTTAAGGAAATCATGGTAGATAAATATTGCACTACGATTTGGGGTGAAAAAGGTTATAGGCCTTGGGTTTTGATTTCATGTAATGGAGGCTAGGGTGGTGAATTTAATGTGCTTTGGAAAGCATGGGTCTCAAGCTTAGGTATTGGACTAGTGCGAAGGTTTTGTTCATTTGCAATTTAGTTATGGAAGTTCTGTCTCTAGTCTACACTATGGCGAGGAGCTTGAAGGATGGATGTGCTTGAAGGTATGTCTTCTAGACTGGTTTGGAAACACTTTTTTAGTTGTTTATTTTGGTATTTCAGCATAGTACTCATATTGGATTTAGTTTGTTGTAGGTTGCAAGATTCGGACAGTGTGGTTCGTGGGTCTCCTCTATGGTCAACACATTACCCATTATGGGTAAGCCCTATTGTAACAAGTTGAAACTCACTCTTTTTCTTGTGTCGGTGTTGTGAGAGAGTGTGAATCTCGTCGTTGGTTGAATGCTTGTTTGGTTTTTAATGGTTTCAATTTGGAAAAAGGGTCTTTCTATAAATTTATGTAAAGCATCCAGAGATGTGTTTATGACTTGGGGTTTTTGTTTGGGTTTAGCGCCTTCGGACCGATATTATTGTATTTCAGTTTTGTAAATGAATAATCTGTCAATATCACTTGCCATGGTGAATAATTATGGGCTCTGTGTTTTGTTAATATGTTTAAGTTTTGGTAAAGGTGACAACACCATTTCTTGCAATGGTGCAAGGCCTTGATTATACGATTGTGTAAATTATTATATTAGTTTATAATGGTTATTTAGTACAACATTCACATACTATGTGTATCGTGATCATTATTCTTAGTTTGGGCACTATTTGACTCTGTGTATATTTGTATTTCTTGTTTTAAGTTCTTGATATAGATTGTTAATAGCATTATCTTGGCCTTTGCAGCCACACCATTGATGGAAATGGAGTTCCTGCAATTTAGAGTAGCGACTGTGTAAGAGATGAATGAAATGTTGATTTACGGTTTAAATCATGTGATTTAATTATTACCTGTGTATTTAATTTATAGAGACCATGACTATGGGTTTTACCCTCTGAATGAATGTCGTTGTTGTTTGCTTAGCGTTGATAGAGGATTTAAGGGGTTTATGATAGGTTTTATCATTTTGCATGACTGGCCATGAACTGTGTAATAGATATAGCATGTAATTTTAACTTGGGGTTCTTATTACTGTATGTGGTTATAATGTGTTACAGATTGTATGATTGATTTGGTAAAGAATTAGGGAAACATTGACAGAGAAACAGTTTTGGGTTGTGTTTTATTCTTATGGCAATTGATTTTATTAGCATGGTCTATGTAGAAGATAATTGAATCGTTACATCATTTCGTAAGGCTGATAGCAAATCCTACAGGATTCGATGTGGTGATTTTTAAATGTATTATCGGTGATCTCCATAGGATTCAATCTTGGGTCACAATGGTTGTAAAGGATATGTGTGTGAAAATATCTTGGGTTTGGCAAGGCTTCCCACCTATAACCTATTTTCATTTATATGATATAAGCTTTGGATATTGTATTTTTATGGTTTAAATGTATAGCTTGGTTATTACGAATGAGGCCCTTAGGCCTACAAACCTTAGAGATATTTGATAGGTGGACTTATTATTTGATTTAATGTTTACTTATAAGTATGGGAATGATTTGTTTTTAGGTCCTGTTTTAATATATTCTAATTTAATGTGTTTTCTAAATTTGTTCTAATGTTTTGTTTAGATCTTATACTAATACTATACATACTAGTTGGTATATTTACTTTAAATATAGGTCTACTGGAAATATGAAATCTGCTAGTAGAATCCACACACACACACACACACACACACACACACACACATATATAGGCTCTGTTTTAAGTAGTTCTAGGTCCTGGGAAATAAATTTAACAACAGGAAGTAAATTGTAGACAATAACATAGAAATAAAACATAAACCCTTAAATTATAAAACAAGAAATGAATTGCAGAAATAAACCAGAAAACAAAACCCTTAAATACTTGGTTAGGAAAATGAATTTTAGAAATGAACTATAGAACAAAAATTTTACATTCATAGAAATGTTAAGAACTGTAGAAAAGATGGCCCAGTTCATAGCAGATAGCTCCTACATAATCATTAATAATTTAACATACTTCAAATGGTAAAACTTGTATAGTTTACACAGAAAAATCAAGAACCTCATACTTGCAAGATGAAGCTATTTCAATGGTTGAAATATCGCACACTCAAATACCCAACATTAACAAATTCACAGACAGATATGACATCTGTATAGATAACCCAATCACTTGGTAACTACCATGTTCCACCCAACCATGACCCGGGAACCATTTCTGGTTTCAATCAGGATCCCCCGGAGCTGGTTCCAACATGCAAGTAGCTTAGAGCTCATAAGGTAAGGCTTCCTTAACTGGGATATTAGACTATGAATCGGTTCTCCTTTTTCCTCTTAGGAAAATGTTCTCCAAGAACTCTCTTGAGAATAATCAGACAGAATTTGAATCACCAAAAAGATGGAAGATCCCCAAGCCTCTATTTGGCTTGGGTCTTTATAGGCAGAATTTTCAGTCAAAGGGGCAGTTAAATCAAGAATCATTTGATTTCTTTATTTAACCATTTTATTTAATATATGCACTTTTAATATTTAACTTATGAACTTTTAACTAGTTCCTATTTGGACTCTTGTAGGTATTTTAATATTTATTTATATTTTAGTAATAATAATAATAGATGGAGCCTTTCTTTATTTATTATACTATTAATATTATTACTATGCTTACTCTTTATACCTTTCATGTATAAAATATATACTTATATATATATATGATTTGCTAACATTTGTCTTTAGGTATCATATAACATGATCCCTAAACGTATGACACTTTCTTCATTAAGTCCGTCAGGTAGGTGGTTAGGTATACTAGGCTAGGAAACTCTAAACATCCTTGCATGTTGGATTCCCTCATATAACACGGTAGTTCTTCAGTACTTGATGAGATACAAATATTTGAAGTTTCATTTAATCACTTATAAATAATTCAGATGAGATCAATGTTTTATTCGAGTCGTTTTCACTCGGCATATTTAATTCTTTTCAGTAACTACGAGTGCTTATCCAGAGCCCATACTCAATGATAAAAACATGGAGTTACAAACTTAGTGCAGTCACAGATCTCTTCTCTCGACACTAATGCTAGGATGTATTTGTAGGATATTCCTAGGGATACAATGGCCAAGGATCCAATGTTCCATAGCTTATGCTCAACATCAACTTGGAAGGATCCAGGGCCTATGCCCAACACTTCCAATTTATCTTTTCATGTGTTTCAGAGCTTCATTCTCAAAACAAAGGATTTCATACTCATGTGTTCCAGATCTTCTCGCTCAACACAAACATAAACACTCAGGTGCTCTAGAGCTTCTTGCTCAACAAAAATATTTAAATACTCATGTGCTCCAAAGCTCCTCGCTCAACACAAAGCATCTCATAAATCATGTGCTTCAGGGTCCACACCCAACACATAAAATCATACATAAAAAATATGTAATTGTCTTACGCCCAATATATCAAAAAAATCATTATGTTCATATGCAGTGGGATTCTAGACCCAATATACCAAAATAAAACATCGAAGTAACATCATAATCAATGGGGATTATGCCCATAAGTTTTAGGTCAAAATTTGGGATATTACGCATTTCTTATCCAAATGCTCACATGGATAAGAGGTTCTTCATGATTTGAATCCTTCTAGATTAAAGTACATATTCCTCATCACTGGAGGAATATTCTCTTTCTTCTTTGAATCATGAGAGCTTGATCTTTAGTTTCTCCCATCTTCTCTTCTCTTGTTATGATTCAAGCTTCTTCTTGTGTGCACTCTTCCGAAAGTCTATTGAAGGTAATAAAATTCCTTCTGGAGCATATTCCTTGAATGCATGAATCCCATGATATTGGGAGGTCATTCAAGGTGTTCATAATAAATATCTTATTATTCTTCGACTACTTAAATTTTTTCCTTGAATTGAGAAACCCTTGTAAAGTAGGATTGCATGGTATTTGAGTTTTATATCTTCACATTCTTTAACTAGCTCCTCAATTACATTTTTTTATTGATGTTCTTTCCTTCGAACATCTTCGTCAAAGCATCGAAAACTTCATTTGGTGTCTTCAAGGATGATACATGAAGGATGATATGATCCTTAATAGAATTTTCAATTGTTCTCTTGGCTCTAGCCTTAGCGTCATCTCCCTTGGGCTCTTAGAACTTCCTTACTGATATAATGATCCAAGTCATTTTATTCAAGGATCAGGGAGGTCCTGTAAGTCCATGCTCGGAATTTCTCAGATTTACCAATCTTATCATAAATCTAGGTGTGATGATTTAATTTAAAATGAGAACCTCAAATCGAAATAGACAGGATTTAGATCTTACCAATTTGAGGCGTCTCACCTAGTTCCGTAGTTGGTTGATCTACGATTTGTTAGAGAAACTCTAATTTTCCAAAATTGGAATTTAAAACTTATGATTGGATAGAAAGATGTGCCACTTCAAGGCAATTTGTACAATGTACTCCTTTTTCTGAAAAAAGTGGTGGGAAGCTCTCGAAACATGAAGGCCTAGTTTCTCCATTTTTTTGCAGAATTTTGTCCGATATTTATTCTATTGTATATCAGAATTTTCTATTCCTCACAATATGAAACTTTACACTGAGCTACCCTACTCTGTCTTCTTTCCAAACCCACAGGTTAGAGCAGAATTGGATTTTCCAAGTGGGACTTATGTTGATTTTCCCAAGGTGACAGTTATGAGGATTTTTTAGCATAGAGTACTTGTATGGAATTCCACGTGTCAATGTTTCGTATTAGGGGTCTGAAAAATATGACCAAAAAAACTAAAATATGTACCCTACCTAAAACATCTTGTAAAATTTCATTTTGGCCTTCCTATCCAGAGATATATCAATTCTCCCTAGGTCACATGTTTATAACTGTATTCTAGAGGAGGTTCAAACCCTCATTTGGAGGAATCATATATCCTAAAGTGTAGAAAATATGTGGCTGAAAGTTAGACAATAGATAAAACAATATTTCATCTTCATCCTGTTAAAATTTCAGCTCATTATCCTTCTCCAATCTCGAATTATAGTGAAAGTTCCAAGATGACTAGATTTAGTCTTCTAGATTTTTCAAGCATGAAATGCTAATTTCCAGTAGCTTCCATTGTATTTGTATTTTGGATGCACTGTTCCTCCTCTTAGAGTGGATGTGATACCATATTAGTTTTCTAATTTAATTTACTTGGGATATTTATATCAAATAATAATAAGAACAACAATACATCATAGATACACAAGACACAGAGATATTCATCGAGGAAACCATAAAGGAGAAAACCCCGCAAACTTCCTCAAAATAGTTCCATCACAAAGGCAATATGAAAATATAGAATAGCTTGATAACAATGTGTCTGTAGAAGCTCTATGAAACTCCTCTTCCTCTCTCTCCTAATGTGCATATGAGAGAGAAAGTGAGTGTGTAATAAATGATGAGGGTGCCTCCCTATTTATATTCTTCCCTTGAGTTGTTAACTCAACTACTAGGTCAGCGAGGTTAACTTTGGGGCCAACCTACCTAAGAATACTCACAAATACTTTTTCCTTTATTTAACCTATGGACTATTTCCCTGAGTTACAACAGAGGGTTCACCTCAGTGACCATACACAATGATGACATCCCAAAAGGAGGAACACGCATCTCTGATGGGGGTACAAAAATATACAATAGTAATATACATTAGAATATGTTTTGAAGTTATAATTACAGCAACATCTCCCTTCCTCCCTCCCTCCCCAATATCTATCTCTGCACCCCTAACCGCCAATATATCTCTCTCTCTAAACTTCTGATCCTATGGTTTTAGAGAGATAGATTGGGTGTTAGGGGTCTAGAGAGAGAAAGATATTGGGGAGGGAGGGATGAAGAGAGAGATATTGGTGATTGGGGGTTTACTGAGAAAGAGATTGGGTCTTAGGGGTTTAGAGAGGGAGAAATTGAGGGTTAGGGGTTTAAATAAAGAGAGAGAGATGTTTTGGGTAGGTATTTAGAGAGAGAGAGAGAGAGAAAGAGAGAGAGAGAAATTGGGGGTTATAGGTTGAGAGTGAGATATTGGGTGTTAAGAGTTTAAAGAGAGAGAGAGAGAGAGAGGCTTAGGGTTATAAATATATAGGATTATGGGTTAGGGGTTTTGAGAGAGAGAGAGACAGATTAGGGCTTAGGGTTTTAGAGAGAGGTATATTGGTGGTTAGGTGTTTAGAGAGAGAGAGATATTGGGCGTTAGGTGTTGAGAGAGAGAGAGAGAGGTGGGGATTAAAGGTGGGTTTGTTTTAGAGAATGGGAGGGAGGGAGGGAGGGAGGGAGAGAGGATTATAAGGGAACGTCGGATAAATATGGAGAGAGGTATCGAAAGAGAGGGAGGGAGTGCAAGGAAGAGAAATATTAGGAAGGAGGGAGGGTGATCCTTATATTTATGTGAGAATGAAATTAAAGAACATATACAGAATTGTAAATACATACATATTGAAATGAAAATGAAGATACATTAAACACATTATATTAAATGGAAGAAATATAACTGACTGTACAATAAAGTAGCTAGAATGGTGGCATCTATCTCAGAGAAGAGATGTGTATGTTATGCACATTTGTGCCAAGATGAATACAAAATGAGGATAAAAGGACCTATTTATAATAATCATGAGGGTGAGAACCCTAAACATCCAAAAGACAACTCTAGAAGATGAACCATAATAAAGTTTGAGGTCCCAAGGTGGTTAGTTGAACATTCAACTTCTGAGGGTCATAACATTTGGGTGAATCCGCGGACCTGGGTAACACTTTTTGGAAAGCACATTTCGGCAAAAACAGAAAAACGCACCTCGGTCGAGGGTTTAACAAGCCCTCGACCGAGGTATTTCTTAACCCTCGGTCGAGGTATTAAAACCTCGACCGAGGGTTAAGAAATACCTTGGTCGAGGTATCGACCTCGGTCGAGGTATCGACCTCGGTCGAGGTATGTACCTCGGTCGAGGTACATACCTCGACCGAGGTGCCTCTGTCGAAAAAATTATAAAAAGAGGCCGCAGGGGCCGCGGCCGTCTTTTTTGCAAAATTCCACTGTGCAATCTCGACCAAGGAATGACGAGCGGCGTAAGGATTGGCACCCTGAAGCAACCCAAGCACCCCAAAGCAACCCAACCTTGTCATGATGGTGTCAGAGCCAAGAGGTAACAATTTAAATAATTGTTTTTCAATTTATAAAATTGGTAAATGTATGTTTTATTTATAAAATTGGTAAATAATTGTTTTATAAATTTATAAAATTTGTTTTAAAATTTGGTAAATGAATGTTTTTATAATTTTCATGTTTAAAATGTGTACCGGCAAGCAGAAATGCTGTCGGATTTTTGAAAATTTGTAGTTAATTTGAATTTTTTTGTTAATTTGTTATATATATATAAATTATGTCAACCGGTAGCGTTTATGCTACCGGTTTAATTTTGAAATGTGTCCCGGGAAAGCCGAAATGCTGCCCGATTTTTTTCAATCCTCCGTGAATTCATGGAGGATTGAAAAAAATCCATAAAACGCCAACTAAACAAACCTATATGAACCATAGAGACAATTAATCAACTGTAGGCCCGAGACAAATAATAAATTTTTTATAAAAATTTATTTCAAATTGGTTAATACTGAAAAGCATCATTCTTTCAAAGAGGAGATGAAAAATAAATCATCTTTACGTATAGATCCTAAAATCTTGAGTTAGAAACCTTCATTATCAGGATATTGAAAGATACCCTATAATTATAAATAGAATTAATGATGATTAGAAAACTTACATTAACCACTACAAAGACAATGTTTTAAATTGTAAATTCAATAGGTAGTGGCCATCATGCTCATCTCTTATCAAATGGACCAACTCCAATTTTATTTTATTTTTTGTCATTTTTTCCACTTCAAAAACAACAACAAAAAATTCATGGAAGGAAGACTATTATTTTAGGGCAATGTTGGTCTCTTCTTTAAACCATGGTTCTTGAATTTCAACCCAATGACAATGCTTATCTCAACAACCCTAGTTTGTATAAGACTCTTGAATCTTTCCATCCCACTGTGGACTATGAGAGTTTTATAAGGTATTGGAAACCCCCTTGATAAATGTATTAAGAATGACACATGCCAAAGAAATATGGGAATCATCACCTATTTTATAATTTGTATAGAGCTTGCATTTAGTGAAGTTTTATCTGATAAAATCATTATAATATGTGATGATCATTGATCGACTCATGAATTGGATAACAAGAATATGAATTTAAGGTGTATAATTTGTCAAGATACATGTGACATTCGAGAGATCCTTACCCAAAGGCTAATGTCTCGAAGGGAAAAAATGGAAAATAAGAACAAACCTTGAGGCTAAAGACACACTAAGATGAATCCTCAAGGGCTTGTTCCAAAATAGGATTCATAATGATATAATCCAAGAGCATTGAAAAAAGTACCTACCACTCCTTTTGAGGTATGCAACATAGATATGGATTGAACCATGTAAAATGAGCAACCCCTGAACTAAAAACATAATTATTTTGAATTAATATTTTAAGTAAATCCAAACTTAATCATTTTTAAAGTTTAAATTTAATAAAATTTTAATCCAGGTTTGAAAAAAAATATTATTACAAATATTTAAAAATAAAAACATATGAAATTAAAGAAAGTAAAGGCAAAGACATTTAATGTTTTCAATTTTTTTTAAATAAAAAAGTTTAATATAATGTTTGTATTGCAATTCTAAGTAAATGTTTGAATTTATATATGAATTATTTTTATGATTTTTGGCTTAATATTTGATATGATTTAGTTTAATATTTAATGTGATTATGAGTAATATCATAATTTCTTCTATTTGGATATTTACAATGTAATATTATTTTATTTAGATATTTACAATGTAATATTGTTTTTATTAAATTGTTTTGTTAAACATAAATAAAATACATTTTTTTTTGGCAAGTAATCAAATTTGTTATTAATTTTATAAGTTTTTTTGGAAGTAATCAAATTTTTAATTAATTTTTTAAATTTAAAAAAAAAATTATTAAATAGATTTTTAATTAATTTTATAAAGTTTTAAAAAAACTGCATATTAAATAGAATATTGTAAAAACAAATTTTTGAAATTTGATTTTCTATATTTTTATTAGACTATAAACGTGATATGATAAATTTTATTTGGGTTTATTTGTAATTGTCAAAAATAAAAATATAATTTAAAAAATAAATTAATATAAGTTGACATCTATATTTTATGTCCTATTACTAAATCTATTAAAACTTTATAATACAAATAATTTAATTTATAATTTAATTTCTTATTATTAATAACATTTTACTAAAATATATAAGTTAATTAACTATTGACTATCTATATTAATCTTCAATCCTAAGTGTTTTGATGAAAATTAAAATAAAAAATCATTTAGATTCTTTTTAATATGGTATCATGTCGTATATGTAGTCATTATTGTAGTGTTATGTTGGAATCAAAAAATTAAAATGTTTTTAATTTGTATTATTTAATGTAATGATAAATAAATAGTTAAATTTGGTAAATAAAATTTAGTAATAACTATTTATCATATGTTGTCACTACTATAAACCTCTTAAGAAGATGAAGATGAGATACACATTTGACAATTCCAACTTAAAAAGGGAAATGGTTCAATTTGACCAAATGAAGGTATAAAAAAGGGGAAAAAAAGTGTTCAACTTATTAACATACAACCTTCGTAATCATTTGATTTGATTTAGAAGTATGTTCCTATCTTCAAATATTCTAAAACAACTAGGTAGAGTATGGCCTTATTGCAATGAAGTTTAGTACTTAAAAATTCCGACTCAAACAAAGGGGTAACAACTAAATAACTAACCTTTAATTCAAAGTTGTAAGAGTTGAAAACTAAACAGCAAACTTGAAAAAAAATTATCATTATATTTTTTATTAATAATAATTTTAACATCATGTTTTTTACATTTTTACACTATACAACATGATATACATGTAGTCATTATCTATATAACACAACACCTACCATTACAATTTTAGATTAACAAATATTAAAATGTTTTATTATTATTATTAATAATAAATTCAACATCATACTTTTTACATTTTTATACTATGCCATATGATATACTTGTAATTATTATGTATATAATACAACACATATCATTACAATCTTAGATTAACAAATATTAAACTGGTGAAATTTTTTTTTGCATTAATAATTAATGTAAATAATAAGTTGCCCCCCGGGGTTTGGTCTATTGGTCACTCCACGTTTTGTTAAGGCGTGGAGGTTGTGAAGTAGGTAATAGGTTCAAAAAATTTGGTGTAGAAAGACGACCGATAGTGTGTAGGGGGGTTGGGCAGGCTACCCAAGGGCTTATAGTGGTAGCAAC
>LPNX010712325.1:234475-245759 GCA_001517045.1 Pseudotsuga menziesii | reverse complement strand
AGATGGTTGGGGTGTTATTAATGTTTGTACTTGGAGTGTCATTAATGTTTGAATTCACTCCCGGGCTTTTGCTCCAAAGGAGTTTACTAGGACCTCGACCGAGTTCATACCTCAGTCGAGGTCTTAACGAAACCTCGACCAAGGGTTTGTTAAACCCTCAGTCGAGGGCTTTTAAACCCTCGGTCGAGGTTTCGTTAAGACCTCGACCGAGGTATTTAAATACCTCGGTCGAGGTTAATACCTCGGTCGAGGGATTAAGAAAATAGACTTAGCCCACATTCAAACAAATGAAAAATTTCATGTGCCTTGCAGAGGTGTACACCCTGCCATTCCTAGCACATAAATGAGCGGATTTGATACCAATAAATTCACCAATGAATATTCTATCCATTGAGGTATCATACACACATTTTGGCATTCATATGAAATTTATTTTTTAATTATTTCTAAAACTTATACTTAGAAAACCACACTGCAACTTCGAAGCAGCTCAAAGAAAAATCCGCAGAGTTAAAAATACACAGCCAAAAAATTCTTAAAAATGCACACATCACATATCGACGCGTCCTCTTCAAAAGGGTATCTTTGGTTTTTCAATTTTTGAAAAAATAGAAAAAATTGCTTTACGTGGACAAATATGTGTTTAAAATGATGCTGAAATCGAATGTGGTCACTTTCGAAAAATAATAAATAATTGTATAATGCGAAAAAAATTAACAAAAAAATATGCACATCACACTGCATTTTATGTAGATCATGCTCATATATATATATTAACTTATTAATGCAAGATTGAATTACTCTACGTGGACACGAGCCACTTATTAGCTTCTTCAAATTTTTATGGGCCACACAGTTCATTAAATGCAAAAATTCACACATTAAATGACATCGGAATATTTTTTTTTAAATATCACTATGAAGCCAACATAATATTCTACAATTTGTTTTTTTACTGCAAGTCAAAATTCACATGGCATATATGCATTTTGAGGGCTTCTATCTAGCACATGAGTAAAAAATCAAGTTTTCATCACCAAATTTGGCCAAAAAGTGTTACCCATCTTCATGGAATCACCCATTTTCATACGATCTCCAATTCGGGTGCTCGATATCTCATTCAAAAGGTATATATTCAAGATTTAAGTCTTTAAACTTGTTTGAAATGAATGTGTTTCTCAACCATCGGGCCCTTGAATCGCCAAAAAGAGTCATTTAGGGACTCAAAATGGCATCGAAAGTTTAGGACTCGAAAAAAATGTAGAAAAAATACTAGGAAAGTGCCAAAATAGAGAATTTTTTTGAGCCAGTGGAATAGGTGGGTGGCCACCAATCTCTGTCTTCATTAGAGAGAGGGAAAAATTTTGAAGGGGGAGGGGGAAGAGATATAGAGAGATATGGGGGGGAGAAGGAGAGAGAGAGGGGGTGTTACCGAAAATTGTCAATCAATGTGTACAAATATTGATTCCTAAGTCTACATGGGGAAGATCTATAACAAAAATATCACATCAGTTCATCCTCTCCCTATACAATTAAACTGCTTGAATGCCAATATTCCTTATTTCATTGAGAAGGTCATCCTTTCCTTGTAATTCTCCTGCAATTGTTTATACTTCCAAAAGAATGTAAGGAACAAGATACAATAGTGAAAGAAACAAGATAATTCAATGATATATATACTAATGATCAAGGAGAAAAGTAATGAATAACCGATATTAACACAAATCATTCCTGGTAAATGGGAAAACATTTTTATTAACAAGATAAGAGAATAAAACTACAGCCAAATCCTTGATGTTAAATCTTTGCTCACATACTGTCCTTGACTCAATTTCACTCACACACTACAAAATATACAAATATCACTCACAACCACACTCTTTGCCTCCTATACTAGCAATGATTTTAGTAGCATAAATGTGCTCTCTTGGTCCTATCCTATCATGGTCCATGAAGATTGTATATATATGCCAAAGAGGGCCCAAAAGGGTTGATATTTTTTAGGAGGAAGGTGAAGGATGGCTATGGGTACAAATGCCACCTACTCCAAGTAGTTACGATAATCCTCCATGAGTAATTTCATCTAGAAGGTTCTCAAAATATTTTATTTTTTCCATTTTGACATTGCTAACACTCCTTGAGCACTAGTAAGAGGCACCAATGCTCCTTGTCCTTAGGAAACAAGTGTTGACACACTCTATTAGTAGGAAATAGCCATCACAATAGGATGATGCTCTATTCCAGAAGGAAAAAGGCTTAAGGCCTCCAAGGAATAAACAAAAGGCTCCTCCAATAGATGGTTTGGCCAGGAAACTTTAATGGATTGAGCATCAAGACAAATTTTAGGTGTAACAGAAAGCCCCACAAAGTATGAAACTAGAGGACTGTGATAGCTAAAATACTTTTCTAGATATTATATGGAATCAGAGGCAAAAGAGTGGTGAGTGAATACTTGACATAACACCAATTATAAACTATCTAACTCAAATCATGGATGTTGACCAATGCACTGCGAATCCATGTACAATGACAAAGTCATTGCTACCAATAATACACTTTGGATCCATGATCAACAAGACTCAAATTGGGACATATATTTGGAATATACACTATAGATCCATGTCATCCTTACTCAAACTTGAGCATAGCCACCATACACATAATCTGGATCCATGCAATTACTCAAAATATACTCTATCACAATCTAAGAATAGACACATATTTAGGTGAATACCAAACCACTCACGGTATTCATTTAGATAATACAATTCTATCCATGTCAATAGATGTCTTGATATCGAACATGGTAGAAACCACTTGATTACCACTCATTGATGTATATCATTAACAATTTTGAGGGAAATCACCATTAATGTCAATGATTCCCATGAAATCCTAGTACATTCCTATGAATGTGAATAGACTAGATGAAGTCGAATAATTGGCAGAATCTTTCAATCAGAGGCCAATGATGAAATACTACTGTCAGAAGCAAAGAAACCTACCAGTTTCGCATGCATTCTCCAAAGTACTTGACTAGTTTCTAAGACTAATTCTCAGATAATGTATTGATGTGGATAGGAATAGACTCATCGAAGGAGGGTCGTGATGTTTCCCCCATTGTTGACATGAAACTTGGAAAAAATGTGATTTTGAAGTGATTCTAATAATGGAACAATCATAGGAATGACTTGGATATGTCTGACTCAAAGGAAGGTAAGGTAAATTAAAAAGTAGATAGTGACAAAGAATCCCTTTGAACATTGAATGACATGACTAGTGACTTCGAAGCATTGATTCAATCGAGACAGAGACCAAACATAATGCAAAAATATTATGATACAATTTTTTATTTGAATCAAAGGAGTGAAATAACTCATGAAAGTGGATCAACTCGATGGCAAGCTAAATACCCAATTGTTTGAATGAAATGCTAACATGTGACATGTTCAAGGATGGCTAGGAGTTTCCATTAAATATAAATGAAAAAATTTCTCCACATTCCCTTAATTTCCCCATCACAATGGATGAGTACCTATTTGATTTTTAATGAGCTTGAAAAGAGTAATAAACAATCGATATAGCTCATTAAGTGATGATTCCAAAATTATATGTTTTATGAACCTGATAAAGGACGGGTTTATTCCCAAAAAAGGGTCCTTTGTCGCTAAATTTTACGAGTCCGAAGAAGATAAACTTGATCGTCATTTCATGTTTAGAGATTCTAAAATGACTAAGAAGACTCCAAATTGGAATTTTTCATAAATTTATTCCCCAAGGTCCGAAAAGGAATAAACCGATACCTAGGAGAAATCTTATAGTCGTGATGAAAAAGAGCATACATTTTTCTTAAAGGAGTCTAAGTGATTTGAAAAAGGGGTAAACTATCACTAGAGAGACGACCTTTCAAATACTTTTACAAGCGTGAAAGAATCAATTTCGCTTGGCGATCTTTTCATGTTTAAGGATCCTAAAAAGAGCTTAAATATTACTTGATGGTAGGTTTATTTTTTTGTATCCATTTTAACAAGTTTGGAAAAGTGGTAAAAGCATACTCAATACCTTTTTCTGATTTTTTAACAAGGACAAGGAGGTTATAAAAGGCGCTAGAAATTTTTTTCAACTTGTGCCAGAGTGTAAAAAAAAGTAAAAAAGAAGCTCTATCATAGCCACAAAACGTCCAATAAGGCTCTGAAATCTTTGAAACAAATATTAGGACAAGTGATCAATGTGCTCCTTTAGGATTTCTAGTACTTCAGGGTTCCATTCATGATGGCCCATGTTCTCCTATTAGATCATTTGATATAGATGTGGGACCTAGATCAACAACATTTCCAAATGGGCACTCATATTCTAACCAGACTATCCAAGAGAGGAATTCTAGTATCATAATGTTTTGTTTGTTAAATTAATTGCTTGATGTTTTTACGTAGATAGGATATATCAAATATATGTTTGCGTTTGCTGGAGAATGTAATATGCAACCTCTGCATTTAGCTTATGGGTTTGAGTTTGTTTTAAGGGATTCGATCCCTGGTACAAATGTTTAGGAATATGTATTTGATTTTTTTTAATATTTGTTTTATTGTTTGAGCAGAGTTCAAGTAATTATTAGATTAAAGAATAAAACTGAGTTTATTTATCATTAGGTTTACTTAGTTTTTTTAATCTTTGGTTTATTTTAAAATAAGGTCATAGACCTGTACAAGTTCTTTGTAAAAATATCCCTAAGGTTTTTAGTTTCAGTAAAATGTTACAGAGATATGGTTATTAATTTTATGTAGAAACTAAGGTTTAGATTTAGATTAAAATTTTGACATCAAATTCTAAAAATTGGTTAAAATTATGAAATAAATTTAACCCTAAAACCTATCTAACAATTTAAAAGCTGATTTTTAATTTAAACAAATGAAACAACCTCAAGCACATATTCAACACGAAAGTAAAATTTGCAGATCTTTAATCCAAGGCATAATAACTATAAGTATAACTTGTAAACCTAATTAATATATCTTGGAGATGTAGAAACCTCGTACCTACAACTATTCATCTTGTTAATGGTTATGAACCTTGCACACTTAAACACACAAAATTAATAAAACCCTATCTACTTCTGACCTTAGATCTAATTACCGAATAACTTTGGAACTACCACGTTCCTCCCAACCATGACCTGAAACCATTCCCCGTTCTAATCTGCATCCCCTCGAGCTGGATCCAACGTGCAAGTGATCTAGAAATCCTAAAGGTGAGGTTACTCTGATTTGGAATATCATGCTCTGTATTGAATGGTTGCTTTTGGAATATCATGCTGTGTATTGAATGGTTGCTTTTGGAAAATGCTCTCAAAAACTATTTTTTGAATAATGGTCAGAGCCCCAAGCATTCTCTTGCTTGGTTCTTTATAGAAAATATTTTAGGAAAGGGGAGTTGTTTTAAACTTCAGTTAGATCAAGAATCCATTATTTTCTTGAAAATAGTCTTTAATTGATTTCTGTGGATTTAATAATTATTTTGTATAACTTAGAAACATTTTACTAGCTCCTAATTCGAACTTTAGAATGGAATATTTATTTAATCATTTTAGTTATTAATAAATACATAGATTCTTTATTTATTATTTTAGTTATCTTTATTTCCTTATATACATATGTATATAATTATTCTTTCATTCATAATATAGATAAACTTTACATATTATCTTTAATGTTTAATCATGTATCATATAGCATAAACTCATTTATTTGATGATTCCCTTTGTTTACTATATTTCTTTTATCAAAGCCTCGAGTAGGGTTGGTCAACTATGTTAGGAATCTCTAGATCCATCTTGCATGTTGGATTACCTCATGTATCATGGTAGTTCTTCCATCCCCTCATGAGAAGTGGATTTAAAATTTCATTTAATCAACTCAAAATAAGTATGATATGGGTTGGTTCTATTAAGAGTCATTGTCACTCAACACTCTTAATTTCAGTAACTCCTAGCACTATTCAGTTCCCAAGCTCAACAATAAAAATTGGGAGTTACATTTTGTACAATTCCAGAGCCTCTTACTCAACACTAATGCTAGGATGTACTTGTATAATACACCTAGGGATCCAATGGCCAAGGATCTGATGCTCCAAAGCTTATGCTCAACATCAATTTAGAATGCTATAGGGATTATGCCCTACAATGACAATCTTATAACTCATGTTCTCTAGAGATTATCCTCAACACAAAATCTCATAACTCATGTGCTTCAGAGCTTACCCTCAACACAATATTTCATAACCCATGTGTTCTAGAGCTTGCACTCAACAAAATATCTCATCACTCATGTGTTTCAAGTTTTATGCCCAACAAATTATAGAACTTAGTCATGCATTCAGTATTTTGCACATTTGTTTACAATAATCATCTCAATATATGCATTAAGGTAAATCACATAATACATCCAGTACATCATACTATGACAATAATACTTTTCCATCATGGTCCATGCCAAACATATACAATCGTATACAAGATAATAAAACATATGCATTGGCTTACTCCCAATATATCTAACTAATCAACATAACTCTTGTGGAGTGGGGAATTATGCCCAGTATACAAACATAAACATCAACGTAACTCATATGCAATGGGACTCATGCCCATTATAGTTAAGGTCAAAATTTGGGATATTACATGACTCCTCGCTTAGAACAATACCTTCCCGGTGGTCTAGGGACTAGAAATGAAGTCATGGAATAAGGAGGGGTAATCCTCTCTCATGGTGGATTCATTCTCCCAAGTGGCCTCATCAACTCCAAAGTGATTACATTACACTTTCAACTGGACTATGGTTCACTTCCTGAGTTGTTCTTCTATTTTGTTTCAAATATCAAGGGGTTCAGGTACAAACTCCCCTTCAGGTTCCACATGTAGCAAGTACCAATCAATAACATGTTTAGTATCATATATATATTTCTTCAATAATGATGCATGAAATAAATTATGAAAATTTATATGAGAAGGTAAAGCTAATTCATATGCCATCGGCCCTCTCTTGGCCAGTGTCTCAAAGGTTCTGCAAAATGTTGTTTCCAACTTTTCGCATCTTCCCAAGCTCAATGAGCTTTTCTTCGTTTTTATTTTTAAGTAAACATGTTCACCGATTTGTTAATATTTATATTTTATTTTCTTATTTGCATAAATTTTCTCAAATTCTTGCGCTTCCTTGATATTTTGGTTTACTTTGGTGACTAACTATTCTAGGTCCTTTAGTAAGTCTAGCCCTAACATGAGTCAATCCACTGGGCTATCGCAAGTCACCGGTGTTCCACACTTTTGGCCATAAAGTACCTCTAAGGGACTCATACTAGCGGAGGTTTGGTATCCATTTTTATATACAAATTCTACGAGGTGCAGATAATCCTCCCATTTGTGGGATTGTTCATAACGTACATTCGAAGCATATCTTCCAAAATCTGGTTGACCCGTTCGGTCTTCTTGTGTAATATCCTGAATTTTGGACCTACCATTTATAGGCATGAGCCTATTGATCAGGATGATTATATTGATGATTTATTTTATATTGGTTCAAACACCCCACTGCATATGGACATGATGATTTGTTTTGTATATTGGGCGTAATCCAATTAGTGATGATATATATGTATGCATATGCTGGTTGTGTTGGGCATAGACCTTGAAGCGCATGATTGATGAAATGTTTTGTGTTAGGGAATGGACCTTGAAGCACATGATCGATGAGATGTTTTGTGTTGAACGAGAGGCTCTGAAGCACATGAGTAGTTACATTTGTGTTGAGCATAAATCTATGGAACACTGTTGGCAAGCAACACCCTCCGGAGCAATTTGAACACAAAAATTTCAAATTTGTCATTCCATCAAAAAAAAAATTTGAACGACATTTGATATCACAACCTTAATCAACGCTCATCTATAAATATTTTAGGAGTGCTGTCAAAATATTTGATTATGAAGGCACTCCCAATAGAAGTTGATAGATTGATTGATTTAGGGGGATTAACATCAGTTTATATCGAGTTTGAATTTTTTGGCCTTAGTTTCTAATTTATTTTTGATCATTTGAAAAGGTTATAATCCCGAAATTTAGTAACTCCTAATTTTACAACATTTATCATTCATGCATATTTGAGGTCAAATGAATTTATTACATCAATGATTTTTTACTGTTAACCTAAGCAAGTTGATACATGATATGATATTTGTTTTTCAATTTATATATGAGGTCTAACGAGCTTTTTTACTTCCAAAATATCTATTTCATCATGTTAATCATAGGGATAAAAGTGTATTTCATATAAATTTCACAAGTTTCACATTATTATACACTTGTCCTCATTATGAATTTTGTATATTTAGATGAGATGAGAGTGATGGGATTATGAACCTTTTCAACACCTTGAAGTATAGTCAGTATTAAAGTCCATCATAAGTGGCTAAGATGATTTTCGAAGGTTTGATATGGGTTTGGTTACATTACTAATTGTTTCTTTGTCATTATAATATCAACCATAATTCTAATTACATCAATTGTATTTTATTTATTTATTAATCTTGGTATTGTTGATATTCGATGATGAAAGATTAGGTGATTGTAACCGTTAAACTATGCTTTGAAACTATGAGTTTTATTAGGCCATCACATCAGTATGAAAAATGTTAATTAATATTGATGCTATTATTGAAATTGAAGGTTTGATATCCACGTAACCCAAATGTTCGCCATTTGTTGATTTGTAATGATGCAAATATCACGCATAAGCCGCCGCTCGTTTGAGTTTTCTGTAGACCATTATTGGATGGTAAGTGTTTTCCAAGTCCTATTAACTTGTCAATTCAAAGGTATGATGACTCTGTTCACAGTTCCTTGGTGAAATAGGGCAGTTTGGAGTGTTAATTGATATGTACGAATTCTGGATAAATCAACTATGTTTTCTAGTTTGGCTTTTGAAAATCCTGAAAGCCTATGTAATTGCTATCATGGCCCCTCTTTTGAGATTTGAACTCATAGGCGATGAATATTTGGACGCTGCCCTTGAATGCCGTGAGTTGGTGGTAAGGGTTGGATGGCTAGGGTTTTTGTAGAAATTGTCTGGGTTTAACTTGACAATTTCAAAGGCATTTGATGGTATCAAAGCACATATAGGGGATGTCGAGTTGAAGTTGACAGAAGAGTTTGTTTCTCGGACCATAGGTTTACCACAGGTAGGTGAATGTTGGTACAAGGGAAAGCATGTAAAAAACAATGATGGGAAGGTGTTCTGGACCCCAACTAACCGGCAAATGAAGTATAAGTCTGGTTTCCCTTCTCGACTGCTCAAGAAGAAATGGTGTTCTCTGCTCGAACTTATTATCAGGTATGTCACCTATGAAGGTCGACTTTCCCAAACCCAGTTGTATCATCTTCGTCTTTTAATGTTTTTCAAGGGGAATCCTATGAACATGCCATATTATTTCTTAAATAGTTTGCATAAGATGGCTTGTACCTATCAGATTAATATGGGGGATAAGGATCAGAGTCTATTTCATCATGGGCTGATTAAAATACTTGTTTCCTATCGGCTAGGAGAATTAGGGGATACTTCAGAATCATTTCTCATAAGTAATGGGTTTGGGAAAAATGAGGAGTGGCCCCGACAGAGGCCCAAAACCAGGCGAAGATGTATCAAGACAAAATAAGTTGGGCCTGAGTTAGAAGAATGTGGTTCTCAAGATAATCTTGGAAATGAAGTGTGAGAGCCTAGTCGAACCCTAAGTAGCAGTGACTTTAAGGTCAAGTCTGAAATGAACCTTGAGATCCTTGTTGATGATTCTCGGCCTCGAATGAGAAAATTGGTGATCACAGCACCCTATCCAAATGAGGATCTTCCTCATTCACAGAACAACATTAGTCAAAAAATGGTTGAAGACCAAATTAGTAGAGTAATGAGTAATCAGTCTATTCACCTAACCACTCGTAGCATGACACTTGTATTTTTCGCTAGAAGAGACTTGAGTGTAAGGGATTCCCCTATTATTGAAGTGAGTGATTCTTTAGAGCCTCGTCCCAATCCAGGTCCAATTGGTCCAACCATCCTGGACCTGAAATATGTATATATCTATGAGACTAATGCTGTCGGTGTTCAACAAGTAAATCCTGGGTGTGATGTGGATCAAGAGATTGATCAGAAGTCGTGCACAGAGGAGGAATATAGAAGGGGGGTGAATGTAGGATTGAAGGAACAAATCGATCGAATCTCTTATGCTCAAGTCATTCCATCTCTAGAAACTGATTTAAAAGAGGCTCAGGTTATTAAGGCGTTTGCTATGGATGAAATTGCAAGCCTGAAAACTGATTTGACTTCTTGGATTGAAAAATGGAATCTTTTGAGGGAGAAGAAGCTTAAATATAAATCTCAAGTTAAAAGCATTCTATTAAGAAATTGAAGATTGATCAAACAGAATAATATTGCTAATACCAGGACTGTTAGATTTAAGGCCAACTTAGATGAAGTAAGAATAAATGTGCCAATTTGACTTTCTGTTGAATCAACCCATAAAATCTGGCTTTTTTGTTTTCTGTAATGAAGTTCAATTTTGTCTTATGATTTAAATCTTCGTTAGGCATACATACGATTTGGAATCGGTCTCTATAGGTCAATAATATCTTGTATTTTTTAGTTTTGGTTCTTGGTGCAAAGTGTTTTCTTATTTAATAAGGATATCTATAGAATTGAAATTCTACAGACATCCTATTTATTTTTATGTGATTGTTAGTTGCACTTTGCTAACAGGTTCTGTTTAAAATTGCCAGGTATTAAGGACTAAATGAGATGAAGCTTGATGTTGTGCTGCATTTTTTGTTTTGATTGGTTGGAGTTTAGTCATTGGAGGATGCTTTGAAAATGCAATTGATTTCTATTTTGCTGGTTCTACGGTCCTATTTCTGAGCATCATCAGTTGATGGATTGCCGAATATAGTGATGACACATCTTGGGGAATAATGATACTAAATTTTATCCAGTAAGTTAGATACTTCTTTCACATTATTCCATCCTAGTGGTTACTCAACGATATAACTAGGATCATGGCCTTTCCTTTTCTCTGTGTTTGGAGAAAATCCATATATTACAATAGAAATAGGGTGGTCAGTTAATTAGTTGTTGTTTCGGTTCCCTTTATAAAAAAAAATTGAAACATGAATAAGGGGTTCGATTTCTGAGACATTTGGAGAATTAATATTTTACAGTTTTATACTTCATTCTGTTGTGCTGGTGTTTTCTA